>VXBT01001141.1:1689185-1910212 GCA_013400235.1 Oriolus oriolus | reverse complement strand
TTTTTTTTTAGTCGTGAAGAAAATGAAGGCACACTAATACTCTTTTAAACTTCTGTGACATTTACTGTTATTTTGGTTATTAAAGTAGCTAGCTGCTTTACATGCACTTTATTAGTTATTTATAAGTTGCTTAAATAAATTTTTGCTCTTAATTACTTGTTTTGGTTATTGCTCATATTAAACATTTTTGCTAACCCGTGAATAACTATGAGCTTAAATATGTAGCAGCTCTCACTGTTTCATATTAAGTAAAGTATATTGATCAGTGCATGATTAAAGACTCTCCTGTTAAGTGTATGGATAAGTGTATACCTGTGCATCCACTGTTCGTGTTTGAGACTTCCTGTGCCCCCAGGTGGACAAGTAGGGAGGACACCGCCTGAAATTTCTGCAGTTTATTTCTGCATAAGCTGTGATACAGTGTTTATCACTTTCCATTGAGCTGACCTATCTTTGAATTAGGTGGAACCTCAATGAAGATCAGACTTCATGTATGAATGTTCAAATTCCACCCAACGCCAAAAATCATTTTTAGTTAATCAAAAGAACTATATTCTGTTCTTAAATTTCCACCTCTTTTTTTCCTATTTTATTTTGTTTGTTTGTTCTATTTTGTTTTGTTTTAATTTTATTTCTATTTTTTTTAGTGAGTGACAGTTGCTTCAGGAACCTTGCCGAGGATCGTAGTGGGATAAACCTTAAAGATCTGGTCCAAGACCCTTCTTTGTGAGTATCTGGCTCTTATTGCTAAGCAAAGAAAAGCTTCTTCCTGATATCCTCGTGAGTAGTTTTGCAATTATATAAAGAAGTAGTATGACAAACTGCACATAATGCTTTAGTGGTATATGCTTACCAAGTTGTTAGTCTTTAATACAGGCTGGTATTATTAAAAGCACCTTGTTTTTAATGTAATTCTGTTCAGGAAGTAACATCCAGAGAGCAGATACAGTAAAGGGTGCAAGAGTCTTCAGAGGTAATAGGTTGTGCATGCTGGTATTTCTATGAAGGATTTGTATGCACATTGTTGCCCCTCTTTTTTTAAGGAGGAACTGCATATAAATTAGGATATTACTGGATAATATAATTATGTTATTGTCAGTTATCTTAACATCTAGAATTTGTTTTCTTTGTATCTGATTTCATACAGCTGATACTTGTTTTTTCCTTTACTGCCTGTTTCTATTTAAGTATATGAGCACAACCGAATTTTACTTCATCACAGGACTACTGGTCTTTATCTCAGAATTGTATCTTTCTCTAAAATAAAATTCAGTCTCATGAGCTCTGAGCCAGACTTGAAATTGTATCTGACCTTCTTTGTGGTTCAGTTTTTTGTTTGTGTTTTTTTCGTTTGTGGGGTTTTTTTCTCATCTGTTAACTTTTGTACTAGCTGGAAAAGTTCTTGCTAGTGTGTGAGCGTACCGCTTGTTATGAGGGAAGGGAAAAAGAGAAGAAAATTCACATCTTTTTAACATGAATGGCAGTGCATTCCACAGTGGGTTCTAACTTGATGGTCCTTGATCCTGAAAGAGCAGATTTTTCAGTATTGATTGAGAAGTAGTGAAATGTAAGGTGTATTTGACATCTTATTTCAGCTACAGGGTTTTACAGTAATTAAATAGATGCAGAATTTATTTTGTCATGTTGCTACAGGTAAATGACATATATGCACATGTACATGCATTCCTGGGCAATTTTGACAATTGTAAATTGATGATTTATACATCTCAAATGATAGAGGTACAGGAGGGAAGTATAATTGTTGCTTGAGATGCATAGAGGGAATGTAAAAGGTAAATTTTTAATAATTACTATTTAAGTGTTGAAGTCAACGCTATTTTAAAGGTCTTAATTTTCAACCCAAATTTGCTTGTTGAGTGGTATTTTTTTGAGTGTTTTTGATTGGTTGGTTGCTTTTGTTGATTCTGTTTGTTTGTTTGTTTGCTTTATAATTGTATGTGGGTTTTGGAGCTGCAGGTATGCTTGCATGCTGCACATAGTTTTGGGCTTGCACCTCTAGAGTTTGCTTTCAGAAGGTTGAATTGCCTTTGTTGTAGAATGATCATTTTCTGTATTTTTTACCAGAAGTGATGGAATCTTTTCATTTTCTTTCTTGACTGTATCTCACATGAAGAATATTGTAATAAATGATTATAATGTTCCAAAGAAATTAAATGGATTTTTATTTCTTATAGCATAAGAAGCATAAGTGACTGCAATGTAGCAGTTTTTGTCACTTTGAAAGACTGAATGAAGTCTCAATACATGTTAGGTTTCAAGGTCTGCTTATGATACTTTGTTATATGACAGATTATAGTGCAAGAAAAGTCTCCTTATTCCTGCCAAATGATAGGAATGTATAGATTTGGATTTGTCTTTCCAAATTGATATTCTTCCTGGTTTATGACTGAGCACCTATTAAGAGTTCTTGCAAAATGTGTAATAGTATGAGTGAATCTCCAAAAAGAAGAAACCACCTAAGGCAATGTTGTTCAACCCAACCTTTTGTAGGTGACTCTTAAGGTCCCGTGGGATCTGAATTCTTTGTTATGCGAAGGACAGCATAGGGATGAAGCATGACAGTGCCAAGCAAAGAGATGTTTTAATCTTTTTCTGAAATAAAGAATAAAGTTTAATTAGAATCTTATGCCTATTTGGCTATGATTGATGCCTGTAATAATACCTGGAATCATAAAATAGCATTTGATTAATCCTCTTACCAGTTTAATATTTACACTTTAGGATTTCTTTGGTGCTTGTTTGTGCTGACTGTGGATGAACTGCCTCTTTTCTTTGTAATCTCAGATAGAAATATTAGATTTACATGAAAAATTCTCATGCTTTCTCTGCAAATGGCTCTGTCCCTCTTTGTTTACCACTCTTGGCTCTGTAACAGACAACTTCTCTTTTGTTATTGTAGAAGGCTTTTTTTTTTTTGACAGCTAGCTGAAATGAAACTCTATAAAGTAGACAGCATTGTAGGGTTTTTTCATTAATGTTTGATTTATATCAAGTATGCCTAATTGTCAGAGTAGTCTTTTTTCCCCAGTTGATTTCCCAGCTGGAGCAGGACTGTAAACTTAATCTGCTTTCAGTTCTCTCAGCAATGCTAATAAAACCTCTGCTGCTCAAATCAGTAGTTTGATCACCTATACTTGTATGTGATTTACTCACTATTTACTATGTGTCAATAAAAATGAAAATTCTGCTAAAGGAAAAAACCCCAAAACACCAAGCATATCAAATAAACTTGAAGTGAGGAATTACAGATTGTGGGAGAAGGAAGCATGCAACAACTTTAAAATTAAATTTCATTTTGTGGTTCATTACAGAAAAATTTAATTTCTGCAAAAAGTTGATCATAGTTCAGCTGTAAAGGTAGTTTGACAGTTAAGTACTGGTTTTTATTCTTTGCAGATAATCATAGAATAGTTTGGGTTGGACAGGTCCTTTAAAGGTCACCTAGTCCAACCCTCCTGCAGTGAGCAGGGATGTCTTCAACTAGACATCCCTGGAGCTCAAGGATATGTCTGCTATATACAGTGTCCAGTTTTGGATACAAAACTTAAGAGATCCAGAGGTGCGTAGAAGAACAGAAAGAGGAGAAGGCAGTTAGAAAATGCAATGCATGGCAGGTTAATTAATTGAGAAAACAGTGTCAGAAGAGAGAAAGTATGAGTTGTCCACAGTATATAAAAGATTATTAAAGGGTTTGTTCTGTTTGGCTGGTGAGAAAGAATTATTTCAGTTTATAGCAGACAAGATTGATTGGATAGTTTGAAAAAAATTCTAAATGTCAGTGTGGTGAAGAAACTGGAATCTATATCTAAGAATGTCAGAGAGAGTTCTGCAGATAATAGTCTACATATTTGATCCTGTGTAAGTGTAGAGAGCTGGAAGGGCAAACTTTTTTTTTTAATTTCCTCCCTTTTTTCTTTTTCCTTTTCTTCTATGAAAATGTATGCATTCTGGTTTGCCTTCTGTGTAATTAATATGATGAAAAACCAGATGGAACTTACTTTGATTCCTATAAAGGTAATTTAGTGTGGCTATGAATATTCAAATCCCATGATTTGGTTTAGATTATGCCCTGGCTACCATTCCAGTAACTCATAAAAGATATTTAAAATGTTGGATTCTGCAGAGGAGATTATTCTCCATGAGAAGACTAGACATTTTTCTATTAATTGTCCTAAACAGCAGAGCTGCAGAGGGCAGGTGCAATTGGAGGAACTAGGCTGGTGGTTCTTAGATGATGGTTCAGACTTTATTCAGCTGAAGTAAAATGCAGTAGAACAGCTTAAGATGCTAGCAAAGTCCTGCTTTTGTGGGGAGATCTTTGAGGCCATCTAGCAAAGCAAAAGGCTGGTGCTCAAGGAAAGTTAAATATGCTGATCAGTTCATTTGACCCCTTGCTAATGAGCAGACTGTATGGTCTGCTCTCCTCTGTCTTCCTGTCCTTTTCCACGCTCAATAGCCAATCTGTGCTTAGGAGAGAAATGGGTTAGATACCATTCAATATATCTATCACCTGAAACCCCTCCTAGGATTTTTACTACTGCTTTTCTTTTCTCACTGGAAGTTACTTAAACACCCCTGAAGAGTGAACCGTCAGATCATTCGAATGTTAGGTATATGTCCACCTACTTCAAGCAGAAGTTCTATCTATAGACGTTCCCAAGTTCTAGTTCTTCAGCATCACTTTATAAGATGATCCTTTCAGCTCTAGCCTATATAGACATAAAGTTCATAAAATACTTGTCTAAACAGAAAGGAGGATGCTTTTAATCTTTCTGTGCAATTCAGTAGCTGCAGCTGCAGAATAGTCGCTGATGCATTTGTTGGAAACATCTTCAGAGCTTCTTTGAGATGAACAATATCCAAGAGATTCTAAATAACTTCTTTCTAGGCAAAATCACATCACATCTAAACTGTATTTCATGTCTCCCTCAGACTGATTATGAGAATAGATAAATCTAAAATATAAGAACAGGTAACTTTTGACAGGAAATTAGAACTTTTTTAATAAGTATGCACTACAGAGAAGAACACATTTTAAGAAGAAAATGTTATTTACCCTCCATGTAATTGCATTAGAAAGACAACCAAAATGGTAATAGGTTTATGTTAGAAACTTGTGGATTAAGTCTGAGTTCCATTTGTCCATGCCAGGAGATAGAAATCTGACAGAAGTCATTTTTATCACTTATTGTATTTTACAGCCTTAGAATGAGGAGCTAGGTAATTCTTCTGGGAAGCAGTTGTGAGATCCTTAGAATTTGTCACTTAAGGATTGAAGATGATAAAGCAGTTCTTGAGGAGCTGTAATTTTTTTTTATCTTACTGAGTACATAAGGTATACTGCAGGATGAAACAAATACCTGGATGGATGAGGGAACAGCAGTGGATATTGTCTGCCTTGACTTCAGCAAGGCTTTTGACACTATCTCTCACAGCATCCTCATAGGATGAGTGGACAGTGAGGTGGATTGAGAACTGGCTGAATGGCAGATTTCAGAGGGTTGTAAGCGGTGGCACAGGGCCTGGTTGAAGGCTGTCACTGGTGGTGTCTTCTGAGGTTCAGTGCTGGGCCCCAAATTCTTTACCGTTATTCATTGATTTCTTGGATGAGGGGGAGATGCCTCCTTGGCAAGTTCACAAGCAAGATGACACAAAGCTGGGAGGAGTGGCTGATACCCCAGAGCGCTGTGCAGCCCTTCAGAAGGGCCTCGACAGGGTGGAGAGATGGACAGAGAGGAACTGCCTGAAATTCAACAAAGGCAAGTGCAGGGTCCTGCACCTGGGGAGGAATAACCCCAGGCACCAGCACAGGCTGGGGGCTGCCCTGCTGGGAAGCAGCTCTGTGGAGAAGGACCTGGGGGTGCTGGTGGACAGCAAACTGTCCATGAGCCAGCAGTGCCCTGGTGGCCAAGAAGGCCGGTGGTTGTCCTGGGCTGCATTAGGAAGAGCATGGCCAGCAGGTCGAGGGAGGGGATCGTGCCCCTCTACTGAGCCCTGGTGAGGCCTGACCTGGAGTGCTGTGTCCAGTTGTGGATGCAGTCCCATGCAATGTGCTTTTAAGATGACCCACTGTGGTCCCTTCCAGCCTTACCCATGCTGTGATTCTGTGATTGAAGATTTGATAAATGCACTATTAAGTCTGTGTATGTAAAACTTCAGTTTCCATCTTCACATGGAGGAACCTGTCTGGCAGTTTTTGAGGAAAACTGGAAGTATTGTAGTTTATACTTTCTGGGTTTTGCTCATCATTTGAAAATCAGTGGCATATTCTGTCTTGCTGAAGGTTACAAATTCAATGTTATGAGGATACCAGTTCTCACCCTCTCCCCTTTGTGTAGCCTTTCTAGTTTTTCAATGCCTGTTACAATATATGAGTGTCATGCCTGTTTCTTTTATTTAGCTGCTGGTCTCAGTAATGCTGTATAGAGAGGAAACGTTTATTTGGTAATTCGATCCACAGTTACCTTGTTGCGCAGCAACCTTCTAGCAGGAGTTCATGCTCAGTTGTTTGTCCATTACTTGACTGTATTAGCATGCTTTCCCTAATAGGCTTACAAAAATACTTCTCTGCTTCTCTCATCTCCTGAGCTCATCTATAAGCATCAAGTGATTTTATCAGGAGATCTTTATTAGGGCGACTGTAGAGCTGTCTGTGGTAGCCCAGACTACTCTATTATGCAGAGGAGCAAGGCTGAGCATTACAGAAGTGCTGCCTATTTTAAGAATTGAATCTAATGAAAATGTTGTACTTGACAAACTTCCAAAGATCTGAGACCTGCCTAAAGGGATTCACGAGGATGAGTCTAATCTAATAAGCACTTCTTAAAGTTGATATACTTAGAATTGGCTTCATGCTATCCTTATGGTTTCTTATTGATCTGGGAGATTGAGACAAACCTTTATCTGCTTCAACTGCAAGCAGAGTTTTCATGTGCCTTAAAAAATTGTATATGCCCTTCCTTCAAGTTAATTAAAACATGCTTAAGACCTTAAGGGGCCAGGGTTTCTTCTCCAGCCAGTTTCCCCACTTTGCTTCTCTGTAGTTCAAACAGCCTCCATGAAAGATATCACAGCGGATGTTCTGTAGTTCATTTGCCAAAACATTTTTACTTCCAGTCATGTGAACAAGTCCCTAAATGTTTTCTCCATTACTTGCACTTCAAGTAAAACATTTTCTCAACCTATGAGATTCCTTGGCAGTTTCTAGCAAAAATGGCTAATATTGCATGTGTCCTTTGGCTGTTTAAGCTTAATGACTCATAAACCTATAGGAACAGTTTCATCTGTCTGAAGCAAACCCATAGCAGCAGACTGCAAAGCAGAATATAAGAAAATGTCTTTTTTAAGCGCTTAGTAACTTTCAACTCTAATAATTTTTACATCTTGGCCCAAAGCAGTCTCGTGTAACCTCTTTAAAGCTCCATGTCAGCTTTATCTGCCAATAGTAGTTACATTCAGAACAAACATGTCTTCTCTTATCACACAGTTACCAAATTCTTAGAAGGAAATTTCTTCTTTTTGCTCTTGCAATGCCCTGTGGTAGCCTGCAATTAAGAAGTTTATCAGCTAATCAAGTAACTAGTTGTTACTTGTTTGTAGAACTAGAGGCTAGTTGTTCTAGAACTAGAGGCTGTGCAGCCCCCATGCTGTGTCTGGGCTGATAAGTATTGTTGGAAAAGGGTTGTTTGTTTGCATGGCAGCTGCAGCTTGGGTGTTCCATCTCCCTTTCCAGTTCTTGTTTCAGAATTAACTCTTGTACTTCTCTGTGGTGCAGGGATGCACTGCTTGAAGCTTGTTAGCCAAGAACCTCTATCTAAACAAGTTTAGGGATTTTCTCTACTTATGGGATCTGTAACGTGGATATATGATGTTTGTTGAAATAAGAAACTTCATCATTGGTTATGGATATTTTTTCTAGATCCTTCATTTTCAGAGTTAAAGTTTGTTGTTATTATTAAATGTGCTTAAACTTTCATTTAGGAAAAGAAATGAAAATGCTGGAAAATATTTTTTAAAGGTTCAAAAGAAAGACTATGCCCTTTGTGGTCTGTTTCATTATGTTTGCTCTCTGATGTCTGAAAAGAAATACATAGGACACAGGTTCAGAAATCTTGATCAAATTTCAATCTAGACAGTATCATAACTGATTAAAAGTTGGTTCTATGTTTGTTTTAAACCTTCATTTAAAAAGTGACCACTCTGCTGCTTCTGACTTCAAATTCATGCCAATTTTTTATTTTTCCAATTGCAATTTTTAAATCCCATTGTCTTAATAACTTCTATTCTCCAATAGTTCAAGAAAGAGCCTTGGTACTTCCCATAAGCAGGCAGATGTTTTGCCAATTTCTGGGAAGCCAGGCCTCAGCACGCAGAAGAATAGCCAGGGAAGACAAATACTGCAATGTCTAATGTTACCCCTCTTCCTCCTCCTTTCCTTAAACATTTATTGCTGAGCACATTGTTATGGTATGGAATATCCCTTTGGTCAGCTGTGCTGGCTGTGCTCGCTCCCAAATCTTTCCTATCCCCAGCCTTACTAGCTGGGGTGGCAGAGCAGGGAAAGAAAAGACCTTGATATTGTACAAGCGCTGTTCAACCATAGTGGAAACATTGGTGTGTTATCAACACTGTTCAATCACAAATCCAAAACACAGCAACTGCGTTGCAGCCAGCTGCTGTGTAGAAAGTCAACTCCATCCCAATCAGACTTAGTTCACATATGAGTAATATTACAATTGTAGCTTTTTTCCTTTTGCATTTGGCGGGAATATAGACAAGCTCCCTGTGTGTCTGGGTATATTCAGGAGCAGACCAGAATGACTTTTACAGAAGAAGTAGGAAAACTGAGTATGTACCAAGTACTGTCACAGTCTCAGAATTAAGTACCAGAAGACTTCTTTCTGTAATCATTTGCACTAATAATTAATAAGAATAGATTGGAGTAGAATGTAAAATGTTCACTTGATCGAATATATTTTACAGCCCATCGTTCACTTTGGAATTTAATGGCATAGCAGCCCAGCTTCCTGGTCAATATTCTATTTTTTAAAATCACAGTCCAAATTATTTTAAAAAGCCTAATATATAATGATAAGAATTTCCTTGAGGGATTATGCTGTACACCTCTCTGGCTTTGTATGTTGTCTTCTCATCCAAACCAAATCCACCACAGCTTCTAGTTACATTCTCTAGTCTTATCTTGGTGACCTAATCTTTCCTTTCTTGATGTTCTAACTTCAGGCTTCTTTTGGAGGGGTCTTTTCATGGCATTTCCTATTTTCATCAGCTTTCCCCTCTCTGAGGATCTGACTCTCAAAACTGAAACAGTTTCTTCTAACCTATTTTGCCACCTCCAGGCTTCATCCAAATCTCGGCTAACCTGACTCTCTTCAACTGACTTCATTCTTTCGAACTTTAGTCTTTGTTTCTCTTTATATTCTAATCTTTTCTGGGTATTTAAAGGGGGTTGTCTTCTCATAGTGTCTACACTATGAAAAATATTTTTTTTTTGTGTACCTACAGGTAAGAAATTGTCCAGTGCTGATCTTAGCTTAAGCTGCATTTATTAAGATAATGCTCTGGAAAGATTCTCTTAATACTCAGTAATGTATTAAGTGTGTTTCTGCATATGCAGAAAAGAAAATAAGAAATAAGGACTTACTAAAAAAATCAAGAACCAAGCAGAAGACCTATTTATATGACTATAAACTTCGGATGTGCTTAAATCTCAACTACTTTATTAACTTCTAATAGGGGTATGGTATGGATGATAAGATTAAACACAGTTTTGGAACAGCTTCCACACAAAGAAATTAAATAGACTAGAATTTTTCACTTTAACCAAGAAACAGCATATGGTGGAGGTATACAGAATGAATAGCATTTTTAAAAACGTCAGAGGCAATTATTCCCTGTTTTTCGCAGATCAGAAATTGTGACAGGAAAAAAAATTGAGCAGCAGGTTCAAAATTAATAAAAGTACATACTTGTTCAAGTGTAGCAGAACTGGATGTTTCGTAATTGAGATAACATCATATGGAAGCCTGGAGTATAAATGATAGATACAAATAAAGAAATTAGGCTGATAGACCTACTATGGCTGCTAAAGCTGATGAATTGCATGCAGTATCTAGGTCAGGAATGCTCCTGAACCAAAGGCAGCAAGAGGTAGTAAGTGTGTACCAGGAAACAAATAATGTTCTATGCCATGTGTTTATTCCCTAAGCATTTGTTTCTTAGCACCAGCAACATCATACTGAGTTGTGTGCCCATTTAGACTGAGCTGTTACAGCAATTTTTATATACTTCTTTCAGGAGCAGTACTTTCATAAATAGTGGAGCACCCACAAACTTGAAAAATTTTTCCATTGCGTGAGCAAACACTTGTCCTTCAAAGCAGAGCAGGCTTCCCTGACATGGCTGAACTTAAATTTGGAACTGCCAGTAATGGAGGAACTAAAGCCTCTCAACAAATGTCTTTTGGTAATTTTCTACATGATAGAAAATCTCTCTCCTCTAATCTCACTATTAAAAATTACTAAATGATCTTCTGAACTGCTCTGAAAAGCAATTGTGAGCTGACCCCTGGACATGATTCTTTGTACAAGAAGCTACATTTTGTCTAAGCTATAAATGCTTGAAGGAATGTCTTATTTAGAGAAGGCCTTGAAATTTGTGTTTATTTGCAGTATAGATTAGGTTAGCAGGGGGATTGCATAATCTGCTACTGAAATATTATGAAGGAAGCCATTGCTGCACATCTTAGAATGAGTCTGATACTGAGATACAGAAAATTGCTATGCACAGATATGTTCATGCTTTTATGCAATATTATTCGCTGCATTTAAATTCTGCATTGCTTTCGTAATTAGAATTGTCCTGCCATAACTTTTCAGGGGGATTCTTGTAATCACTTTTTAACACTGTATAGCGGAAATCTGTACAGACAGTACCTTAAGAAAGGAAAGTATAGTTATCCCACAGTAAACCTCGTGGTTTTTTCACATACGCTTTTCTCACCTTCTTTCACTACAGCTTCAATTTTACCATGGATTCTTCACTTACACTTTTCCCTTTATCCATGCTACTATATAAACATCACAAGGGTATAACCAGGAGTTAAGTATTTTTTTATGAATGAAGACAGCATTGAAGCTCCAAACGGACATATTAAGAGTTCAAAAATTACCTCAAGTGATTTTCCACAGACAGTTATGTCAAAGGAACACAATTATACTACAGCAGTAAATGCTTCCCTTTGTACCCTTACTAATTCTGTTTTAAGCTTTTTGCTCTTTCTTTAACTACAGCATCTCTCTTCTTACCTCCAGAAAGTTTTACTCTATTAAAATTCTATTTTTTATTGGTTATTTGGTTTCAGATACAAGAATGTGTCTTGTCTATATTTGGAATTGGAAATACAGTGTATCCTTTTGAAATTTGTTACTGGCGTCACTTTCAGATAGGTGATTGACTTAGAAAATACAGGTTGCTCTGGAGTGAGTGTCATTTGACTGACACGGTTGTAACACCTATTACAAAATGCACATTCAGGTTCTTTTTTTTCCTCAACCCCTCTTCATTCAGTATTTTTCTCATTGTCACAAGCATTCTACACAGTTAATGTGCTCTATAGGTTAGTATAGTATGTGGAAATATTCAGTGGCAAGTGTTCAAAAACAGAGTAGGTCATGGAGGGACTATTAAATGTGGGAATGCATAACTGGAGCATTTTCTCCATTTTAACAAAGCATGTAATTATTACTTATGAGGTGGTGATTTTTAGTCTACTGTGTTCCATTTTTCCAAAAGGTGCACTAAAAGATACAAGTGTGCACTAAAGTAAAGATACTTTTAATGTATTCTTTCCTTTTTTTTTGCTAACTTAAAAAGATATTGTTCTAACGGAGCCAGGAAAGCCATTCACTATATAGATTGCAAATAATCCAGGAAATATATTCATATGCAATTTTGTTTTGGTTTTCACATCCAGAAAAAGAGAAGAGAGGGCAATGTGACTGAGAGTTTCTTACCACTGTAGTTCTGGGATGGCTGCAGGATTCAGGGCTGAGAAGCAGTGTGTGGTACCACAAGCAGCTGTTGTGTCCATTTTGTGCCTGGAACTCTAGTTGTACCCACATGTTGGCATTTTATTCAGGAAACTCTGTATTGTGCCTACTCTGCTGCATTTGCAATGCTGTGAAAATTAGGGAACAAGACTTGAAAAAGTTTTAATTCAACCTATCATAACAGTTTCATACAGTTTAGAACCTCATCTTCATCTAAACGTGCATGAATTTCAGGGGAAGATCAGAGGCTTCAGGAGTATTATCCTGTCGTATTTCAGGTTTCTGTTGCAGTGTCCACACCATGAAGAAAAATTCAAGGAGGTATTTGAGTTTTGAATAATCTTGAAACATTAAAACTCTTAAGATCAGTTTTTTTAGAATAAGCAACAGAACCCAGAAAATGCTCATCCCAAATGGGGTGATGCTTATCCAGTCTTCCCCATTCACAATGGATCATCTTGGTTTTGTGTGTATAAGTAAGTGCAAAATTTGCTTTCGACCAAGCTTCAACAAATACCCTTACCCCAAATCCATCTAAAATGGCTCTCAGAATCTTTACTTTCGAAACTGACATAAGTATAGTTGCAATAAAGCATTTTAAGTTTATAGGAAAGTTACTGTATTCAGACAGTATTTTTTGAGTACAGTTTACTTTAAAATGCCTTTTTTCAGGATCTTTCAGCATTGAATCCCTTCTGAAAACAGGAATTTGCCAGAAAAATGCAGACAAATACAGTTATTTTATTTTTTTTACTACTTCTTCCTGGCTTAAGAAGGAATGCTGCCTGCCATGAGCCTTGGGCAAATAGCTTTTCAAGGGCATTCTGTGTGTGACGGGATGAAGCAACACACTTCACAGACTGATTCATATTTTTAACAGTATGCTCTGTATTGTTTTTTAAAAGCTAACAACCTTAAAAATACATCCTCAAGGAATGAATTTGTGACCAAGAGCTGAGTAAGATTTAAAGATAATGTTTGTGTTCGAATAGATGGAGTATCTGTGTGTACTTCATTATTTCCTAATGCTTACACAGGCATTAGTAATAGATGAGCTAGTAAAGATTTGGAGATTTCATAAAAATTTTATATTTTTAATTCTAATATTTTGCATTTATAAAATAATTCAGTTTTATATTGTGAAAGAATTTTGGGAAGTGTGTTTTTAAAGAAATCAAAACTGAGAAAACGTCTTCTCTTTTTGCTAGTGTCTCAAACGCCTTTGAGAAGTGTGTCTTCTTCAGCCTCAGTGGTTGAGCAGAACATTTTGAAGATATATATGTGAAACAAAAATGTCCCCAAGTTTTTCTAGATCCAGTAGAAAAAGAGATTATCAGCTCAAGGTTTTGTTCAGAAATCCCAGTGATAGCAGTGAGTTCTGCATTTAGGAAGGTGTTTTTTCCTTTGTGTTCCTTCAGGAGTTCCTCTCATCCTGCCTTCTGCACCCTTAAGCCTTTTAATCTCTTCAGCTAATTTATTGAATATGCAAGACAAAAGGGTTTGCTTATGGTTTTTTTTACAGTTTGTGAATGTTTATGATGCTCAAGACCTCTAATGTAAGATAAAATTTTCCTTGGATTGAAAACCTTTTCTCCTCAGTCACAGGTTTTATCATCTTTGATGTGGTACTATTATTTTCATTGTGTACATGAGGAAGTAAATATTATGTGAGCAGTGCAATGACTGCAGCACGTATATACACAAGCTCTTTTTAAAAGTCAGATAGTATTCTTGTATTACTAATAATAACCGTTCCAGGGAGGTTTTCTCATAACTTTTGATTTCAGTCACACCACTGTTATCAGTATCCAAGCTTTTCATTAGCTCGCCAGTTTGGGTATTTCTGCATAGCTTAATACACTGACTTACTGTGAAGGGATAGCAGGAATCTGTGCAAAGTTAGCAGTACTTAGAAATGCTTTCTTCTTATTATTTCTCTAATGCAGCAATGACTTCTCTTAAAATTTGTTTCAGTGTCATCTTAGCTGAAGATTGCAATCACTTTCATTTCCTTTCAAAGAACTGATTTAGGGTTCCATTTTTAAGAAGGTCTTAATACCCTTTAACTTCAGATTAATTAGAACTGCTCGTGTCCAAAACCCTGTGTTACATGGAAAAACAGCTCTCAAATGAGAGCTTATTAATAGGGTGCCGTACGCGGACACGAAAGGAACACACACAGACACTCGCTCTGAGAGAGAGAGAAAGAAGAAGCCGGAAAGCCTCCAGCCCCGGGGGGTTTCGTTTATTATACAGACTTTTAGAAAACCTCACTGATTGGACAGTGAAATTACCACCCTTCAAATACATAGGTCTAAGGAGAGATCTGTCAAATGTCTCCGCCTTAGGAGAAGAAATGAAAACATTTTGTAGTTAGACATAACATGGCTTATGTTTATAGAACAGAGTATGAATACTTTGTCTACAAAATTAAAAACATAGAAGAATTGTAAAAAACAAGGCAACAATAGGGTTCCTTTATTTCTCAGAGGGATCTTCTTTCTTCACATCTTTTCTTTCTGTCAGTCTCTCCCACAATGTTCCTCTTCATTTGAGGCAGTGGTCTATATATACAGAGCCTTCTCAATACCATGAATTTTTGGTGCTACTTTGGCAAATGAAATGGATGATTCCTTTGTGCTATTTCTGTTCTTCTGCACAGGACAGGACACTAGCTGAATATTTTTAACAGAAATTAGATTCCCAGATTATTAGCTACCCTAATAGCGAGCTCTTGTGTTGCCCTGTCCTCTGCAATTCTATTCAGACAGTTTACAGAAGGATTATGTTGGAACCATCACTGGAGAAGAAAGAAGAGATAAATGGAACATCAGTAATCATTAATGAGAAATTATTCAGTCTCATTAAGGGCAAGTTTTGAAACTTAATGTATTTGGACAAGAACTGTGACTGTAAGTATATCCATAAAGAGGTAGGCATCTGTACTTTCTACAGTTAGAGTGTCACAAATCAATGTTTATTTCTTCAGCCACGTTAATACTGAGTAATGCAAAGGATCAGACTTCTGACAGTTTTATGACAAGGAGGTTTGTACACATTTGACTACTTCCAGAAGTGATGTCCCTTCCTTCAGCAAAGTTGGACTCCATGCTGGTATATGTCCTTTCTATCTCAGCAGAAGCTGCTCTTGAGGAGAGACTTTATCAGAAAATGTTTTGACATTCTATTATTCTGGAATAGGAGTGAATGATCAAATAATACATTCAAATACCTCTGCATTATTCAGATTTTACATGTGTTTCTGTTGCTGCTTCATTTTAAAACACATAGAAGAAAATGCTAACTCAAGTTACTGATCATTAGCCTGTGTTGTTCCTGTGTTCAGCTCAGCAGCAGGCTCTTTTTCTTCTTTTGAGGGTGCTCTTGTAACAATCTTACAGGATGAAATAAGCCATCTTCTGCAGCAGCTAGTTTTAGGAGGAAAACCTCACAATCACTGGAGGAAACTGATGTACTGTATGTTCCTGAGCCTTGACAAAAGGAAGATTAAGATTTGAAGGGTTTTGTGTTGAGCAGAGGCAAGAGACTGGTCTTGGTGAAATTGCTAAAACTGAGTTGTTCTCACTGGAATCTAATAATTACGAGCCTTTCTAAATAGTCTGTTTCACACCAATAGATCATGTTTTCAGGCAGTAGAAAATAAAACTTTTCCTGGCTGGTACTGTTGATTAATTTGTAAAAGGAAAACTATGTCAAGAAATAAGACAAGTGTTTGTTTTACAACTGCAATAATATAAAAGTCTAATAGTGAGATGGGTTGGGGGGTGTGGGTGTGGATTAAGGGAGAAATACTGAATGGATAAGTTAAATTTAATATGCCACTGTGATCAAGTGGAGCTAAAAATACTGAGAAAACAGCAAGCAAGTCCATGAGGAACAGGAAAGCAGATGAACTAAGCAATAAATATTTTGTACCTGGCCAGTAAAAATGAGTGAAATGTTGAACATGAAATGAAACTGGCAGACCAAAAAATTGAATATTTGATTTCAGGTCAAAGTGTTTATAAAACATTTCACTGAGGAACTTTGTTAAAATTTTATGATGCACAAGTATTTTCATTTTAATTGAATTACATATTTAAGGGAAAAAGAGTCTGAAAATTTGTCAAGTAGCTCTTTCCCAGTTTTAATTTGAAAGATCTCGAACTGGTATAAATGAGTTATATTTGCTACTAACAGGTATTCCTGTTCACCATTTTCATGGAACAGCATACTGTTTTTAATTACATTGTTAAGCATGCAACATGTTTTATAGATTTTATAAATAAATTATGTAATTAATGTCATTTACGTATTGACTTGTTAATAGCTTTTGACAAATAAGGACAAGCAAGTACTCCATACTCTGAGCTGGCTGGTTGTAAGAGAGATGTCTGCAGCACAGTGCTGAGTACGAGCCAACATGCTTTTCCTCTCAGCATGGTTTATTAGCTGTGGCTCAGTGCCACTCTCACTGTGGTACAGAGCTGGCTGTGATCTCATGTGGGATGCTGGTATAGCTCCCTGAAAATAACAAATAGACCCAAGACTTTGATTGTTTTGTTTTTCTTCCTTCATCTCCTACGTTTAATAGTTCAGTTGTTAATAAAAGCTCTGAGAAATCTGCCAGAAGAGGTAGTAAACATTTTAAAAAACAAATAGCAAACTTGGATTATGATGCATCTTTCAAGTATCTTTCACTAATAATTTTTCAGAGTTAGGGTAATTATTTTAATTTATTGTTAAATCAGAAGACTTCTAGTGCCTTATACTTTCTTTAATGCAATTTAATGCAAAACTGTGTCATGGATTGGATTGCTTTGTAAAAGAGAATTCTCCAGTAATATTAAAGCTCTCCCTGAAGTATTTCTGTGTTATAGCTACTTACTCAGCTAATTTTAGAGGGGGGAAGGATTGAGGGGAAGGAAATGGTTGGAAAATTTTTGTTCTGTGTTTTGCTCCTGTATGTATCAGTGCAGTTCTGAGGATGAAACTGAGCTGGGGCAAGAGTAGAAATGCCAATAATGCTACAATACTGTATGAATTTATCAATGTAAACTCAATGAGAAATTTAAAAAATCAACCTGTGGAGTTTTATGTTTTAATGGCATATGTGGCACGAGTCACTGTGCTTCACCGTAAAGATCTGGCCATTATGGAGTAAAGATTAGCTGAACTGTCAGCTAATCAATAGATGTGACAGAAAGATAACATTGAAATGAACATGTTTAAGTATCAGGTACCCAACTTTGACTTTCTTTTATTTGTAAAAGGCTTCTCCCACATTTTATTTATTCATTACAAATGGTTTTGAATTCAGTGCAAGTGGGTTTTGGACAAATTATTATATAAGACTTGTGAAGGTGAATCAGTGAGGGAATGCTTCTACTGAATATTTACTTTTCCTTAAGTAAGATGAAAGAGGATATTCTGTTTTTCATACTAAAACATCTGTCATCTAAGCTTCAGAGCATGAGAAGTCTATTTTTTAAAAAAAAGCCATTTATTATAATTATTGTCTGATTTATGAAGCCAACTAAATGTCCACTGGGTAATCATGTTTCTCAGCTTTGAAGAATGCTGCTGAATTTGGAGAAGCATGCTTTCTTAGCAGCTTAAGGTACAGAGGCACTGCAGCTAGGAAATGTATCTTGACACTTATCTAGGGTAATGTTATGCATCAATGAGCATTTAAAGTCAGGTGATGTGGCTGGAGGAAATAGGAGCTAAAGCGTTGACTGCTGTTGTGGAGGGATAGCATCACTATTTGTCTTGACATGTTTTGGATGAAAATATAGCTGACAATATAGTTTATGTTAAAATAACCTAGTAAAATCTACCCATGATATTCTGCTGGAGGGAAGGGAGGGGGGATATTTATAAGATACAAAATCTGGAGCTTTCTTTTAGTTTGTAAATGGTCTTTCGTCCACCAGCTTTCTAGATCTACCTTTTATGTTTTAAATGAAGAGATCCTTCCATTGCTTGACATGATGGCACCACCCACCTACCTCTAACCTCTTTGATCACAAAGGCAATTCCAAAACAGAATAAAACTTTGTAAAGCAGTTGTAGTATGGCATTGCCAGCATAATATGATCTTGCAGTTTAACCAGAGGTTATGGTCCTAAAATGTATTCTACTGGCATTATCTATAGTGTTTTTTCTGTCAGTTCTTTGAATATTCTTTCCTAATGCAATGCTGCATCTTAGCTCAGTTCCTAAGTTTAAGTGTCACTTAAACTCATTTCAGTATAGACTGGGATTATTTCTGGGCTTTTGCAACTAGCTTTTTTGGTTATTACTGTTGCTGTCTAAAGAGTGAGGGTGTTTAGTGCTAGTTCTGGAAGGAAAAGGCAGGTTTCATAATAATAATTGCTTGTTTGGAGTAAAATATTAAATTGTGATTTGGCAAGACAAATTGCAGTTTCTTACAGTGGTTTATTCATAAAGCCCAGCTATCTCTGTACACAAACCTCATGTATTTGTTTTTAATATCATTATCCATGAGAGTCGTGCATATACTGTGCTGTCCTCACTACCAGTTTGCAGGTACACTTGCCCTAACCATCTTTGATTTCCTTTCTGCACCATGGCTCCGGAAGTACTGTGGGAAGTATTAGCAATGTTAGTGTTGGTCACCTTAGTAATTTGCCTATTGATAGTCAGGAATTCAGCCTTTCAATTAATATAATGTGGTTCTGGGTGTATAGTCTAAGCAAAATCTATGGTGCTTAATCTTTTCCAGTGTGATTCTATGATCATAGTTTACATAGTGGCTATTTCAGATGCCTCAAAACACATCTAAGCTGTCTGTGGTACTTGCTGGTAGGATTGCAGGTTGAGCATTTTTCAAGACTGTTCTCCAGATATATGAAATTGATCGTTTGTGAGAAAAGGGAGACCAACACAGACGTGCTGGAAAATGAAAGATCCCTACTGCTTTAATTTTTTTTTTAAACCTATATGAGGTTATAATTTCCAAATACACTGCTGAGTGGAAGAGACTTCTAGACTGTAATTCTGCTTTGGATATGATACCCTCCTCCTGTCACTTCTGCTGTATTTATCTAGACAAATCGACCAGCCCTCTCTGACATGGAATAAACTTGCCAGTGCTCAAGGAAGTTACTTATTTTACACAAATGTAAGCTCTGGGATTCACCTTATCTGTTTTCACTCCTGTGTTGGAGCAGAAACTGAGGAAGAGATCAAATCTCTGCCTTATCCATGTTCTTCAGCTCAGGAATTGCTGGAGGCATGTTGAAGTTATGGGGCATGTTATGGTCACTGTCACACAAAGGAATGTGATAGTAAGTACTGTGGTGTACTCACTAACCTTGCAGTCTTATCTTAAAATCATGCTTACAGGGGGAGCAATAAAAAGAGAGAAGGGCTTCAGAAGATGGAACCAGAGGGGATTGTACTATCTAACTATTATTTTTGCTTTTAAGAGAACATCATACAGAATAGATGGAGAACATAGCTGATAGTGACTTACAAGGTAAATTAAAGCTGCAAATAACAAGGAGTAAATAGTTACATTTTGCCAATGGGTTATGTTTGTGCAAGGTATTTAAAAATTAAAACAGAAATTATTCTTGGGACCTGAATGGAAAAAAAATGCACAAATAGATTTCATCAAAGCCTTCTTAAGTTGCCCAAGATCAACATATCCCCAGCCTCCCATGTTTCTGAATATTGAAAGAGTCAGGTTGTTGTGTTGTGACATGAATAGCAGAGACAATATACCAAGTGGTTTTTAAATTCACCTAGAAACTTTTTGTTGACATTTAAATGATCAAATGCAAAGAAAAAGGGAGTGACAACTGCAGAAAACAAAAATGAGTTCTAAAAACCCATACCTAATAATATATGAATACCAAAGAAGTGCTTTTCAGTATTTTGAGTTTGAACCATACAGACATATTTTACAAGCAGCTGTAAAGTACGGATGATGACAACTTCAAAAATAACTGTAAATTATCTGGAATGGAGATATTTATGTGAGACATGCAATAAAATCTCACTTGCAGCATTGTCAGTAATACTATTTGTCTGTAGAAAGTTCCTTCTAGGTGTGAAGACAGATGAAATGTGGTGTTGTTTTATTACTGTGACTCCGTTCTGTGGCTAAACAGATTCTTCTTTTTCCCTTTCACATTCCCTAATACAGAGCATACACTAAGAAAACTCACCTTGAGTCAGATCACTATTTTAAACAGAATTTAATTCATCCTTTTAGGCCACACAGGGCAATATATGTATAGATATGTGAACACAGTGATGTATGAAGAAAAAAGAAAACCAGCAAATTCTGCTTCTGAATGTAAATGTTTGGAGAAATATAGACATGAGAAGACTGCCACTAGTTGTATGCTGGATCGTACTCATACTTAACATCTCTCTGGAATGTGGTGGAGAAAAATGAGGCATAAGAGCTTCCACAAGGTGAAGTATTGTGTGAACAAGTTTGTTAGCCTTTCTGGATGTTGCTAGTCTCTGAGACTCCTCTCTCATTCTTGTAATTTCATTGTATTGTAGGATTTTTTTTTTTTTTTTAAACAAGTTATTTAAAAGTTCTGGTGGTCATCCACAAGCCCTGTGATATAAATTGTAAGGAAAAAATTTGATCTAGAATCTGGAATGATCAGACCATTCCCACATATTCTCCACATTTTATTCTTTCCAGTTTTGAATCATCCTGCTCTCACTTCTTACGGATTTTACTGATTTCTTGCTTCTTACTTCTCACTCAATTCTTACTGATTTTTTTTGGAATGAAGATATTCTCTGAATGTCTTTTTGCCTAATCATAGAAGGTACTGTGGCTGCTCTTTTCAACCTGTGGTCTGCAGTTCATTCCAACCTGTTCTTCCAACATCAAGTGTTCCTCTATTGCTGGTCCCATTTTCTGGTTTTATGTATCTCAGTCAAACTTCCTCTCTTTGAAATAAACACTTAATTTTTTTAACCTTGGCATAAGCTGGCACATGGACTTTGTGTGTCTAACCTTGCTTCACAAGCATGTTCACATGCTCGTGTGTCTAAAAATGGAAGAGGAAATACGCACTAAAGTTGTTAGAAAGAAAATTATGGTATTGTAATGGAATGTGATCAGCATATCCACGGAAAAAAGCCTGAAGGGTTCATGGGGAAGTGCCGTATTTTTTAAATTCATTTCTTGTTGGATAAGTCTGTAGGGGAGGTAGACAATGTTAATTTATACAAAAACTAGCTCTGCAGTTTCTACTAGTTGTGGGTCAACTTATTCTCAAAGGAGGAATCTTCTTAATACTCAGTTCAGATGGTCTCTCTTTTACATTTGGGTAGGAGCAAACAGAGCTCAACTGAAATGATAGGACTGTCAGAAAAAATAGCTTTATCTGCCTGCATAGGTTTCTTCAAGCTGCTATGGTAATTTACCAGTGAAATCTTTCATTTCCAGGCGGATCATTGCAATCTTTATCATATTGCCTAAATCCTTTAATTTGCAGTGCCTTCCAAGGTAGGGAAAAGGTCACTCTCTAGCACCCAAAAATTGTGCCTTCAGTTGAGGTAGGTGAGGATTTTCTGACAGGCAATTGCTAGCAATATATATGCAAATGCTCTGTATCTCTCCTAGGTATGTACTTGCTGGAAAAAATGCAAATACATACTTTGCCCTACCATAGTATTTCCTATAGGACAAGGTAAGATCAACATTTATTATTGTCTTGACACTTACTATAAATACTTCTTTTCATACAGTGTTTTAAAGTCCTCAGTCTACCGACTAAATCCCAGCATGGATATTAAATATATATTTCTTTGTCTAAACGGTGAGAGTTTTACTGGTTCTGTGATAATGATTTTTGTCTGCTTCTGCATATTTTTTCTCTCAGGAAATTTCAAATCTTGCTCATGTTGTTTAATGAGCTGGCTGGTCAAGCATCTGATGCCCCGGTGGGAACTTTTGAAGTCACTGAACACATTTTTACTTAAATTTAGCTGACATTTCTGTCTGTTTGATTTAATGTATGATTTCCATATTTAGATTACCAATCAGATGGAGCATAGTACAATCATTCCTCTGCACTATAAACACGCATACATCCTGCACGGAAGTGGGCTCTTTTGCTGTTGGTCCACATGGCAAGAGTGTTTTTAGATTCTGCTGGCATTTGGGAAGACTTTATAAGTCAGTTTTAATTATAAATAAAATTTTGAATCTGTAATGAAAATCATAAGTGCAGAATTAGTCTTCAGTACTTCATTCTCAGACCATTTCAGTTGCTATAATCTGGTAGAACTAGTCTATTCCAAATGATGAAGTATTTATTTACCAGCTAAATGCTAAAATCCTGAAAAAGAGCTTGATGTTATAAATATCTGTATAGTTTATATTTAATTTCATTTTATTCAAAGGTATTAAAGTATTTGCTATTTGCATGCTGCAAATTCTTGCCATGAAGCATACAAGTGTTGATGATAGAACTTTTGAGCAATTATTAATTAATTCGTTTAGTGAAAATCAAAACTTAAATAATTTTTGCTTCTCATGGAAGCTCAGCATTCCTCCTGATTTTGCACAGAAGGCACCTCCCCATGCTGAGATTAAAAAAAAAATAATAAAATTGCACCACTGAAAAGTCCGTGTATTCTAAGTGTTCTCTTCATCCAATTTGTTTGTTTTGGGTGACCATGCTTATAAGCCCAAAACTTCTTGGTGATGGTGCCTTCGTGCTCCCGTTCTGCATCTTTATTAGGCAGTAAGCAAACTGATAAACATTTCCAAGAGGAGGCAGTCCATCTATCGAGCTGTCTTTTGGCTGACAGTAGTGTTACCCCAAACTGTCATACAGGGCTGTGCCCCATGTGCTGAGGTAAACCAGAGTTACCTCCCAGAAAACTACACTAAGCTCTGAACTCATGTGGGCCTGGACAACTACACAGAGGTGTGTATTTTAAATTCATATACTTTATAAGAGTTCCAGCTTTCCTCCCCAAAATTAAATCAAGTCAGATTAATTCTGCTAGAAGGGAAGAATGGCCCCTAGTCCTGGGATTGCCAAATGACCTACATACGCCCTCTTCTCTAGTCTCTGACATATGTTGAGGACAAAGATCCTTGTTCTATTCTTTTCCAATAATAGACTGTTGAGGTGATAATATTTTCCTGCTGGAAGTGTCTGAAAAATTAGCCTCTTTTGATTTAGTCTTGCTTTTCCTACAGTAAAATTTTAAAACCCGAGAAAACCAGAACAACAAACCAACTTTGAAGGGTGAAGGAGAAAAGTAATATGACTTTCCTCCGTAAAAATAATGTTTTCATGTAGTTTGTTGCTTTTCTTGGGAAAAAGAAAAGCCTGAAAGCAGCAGAAAATGGGCTATACTTGTTACCCTTAAAATACTGATAAGGTAGGGAATAAAAATGTTTGGATTAATCGCCTCCTCCTTTTTTTTGTGTGTACAAAGAATCTTTGGGACATAGTGAGGCAGAGGGAGAATCCTGTACATTTGATGTCTTAATCTCAGAGCTGTTCTTCATGAGAGCCGTGAACTGACAGCGGGCATATCTGCAATGATTTGGTTTCTGTGAGGTTTTTCTGTACAGCATGTTGAAGTTAGCCTAAGACTGGGGTAGGAGGGAAGTAAGTTTTCAATGATCTGGTTATTGAATCCATTAAAATAATACTAATCATGATAATAATAATAATAAAAATCGAACCCCATAAAGAAACAAAAAACCTAGGGTGAATCTTCATCACGTCATTTTACACCTTCGAGTAAGTAAAGCTGTCATCAGGATCCTCTTTGGAAGCTGTTTTGCACAGTTCACTGCTGGCGAGCAGCCAGCAATAGGAGCTGCAGCCCAGCTTGCTGTGTAGCTGCCAGTGTTCTGTTGTGTAGGAAGGGAGCCCAGAATAGCAGCCTTCTTACTACCTCCCTCGGGGTGCTTTAACAATTTCTCAAAGGTCAGTAGAAACTGGTTATCAATTAAAGGAGCTCTGTGTTTGCTTTTAATGTATCTTACAGGTATTGGAGAAAAAAGCTGCTTTCAAATGCTTTCAAATCCTGCTACCTCTTTCCTTGGAATACTTTGTGAGTATGTGAAGATCCAAGGCCAGCTGATTTGTTGATCTCACGGGGGTCAACATCAAGATAGTCCAGTTGAGTAGGCTAAGAATGCTGACTTGGTCAGTTTACTCTGGCATGAGAAGTATTGTTGCAAGTATTCCTTCAGCAGCCTGTGACAAAATGAGCATGCCTGTAGAATTAGAAATAGCCAGTCTGGCTCCCAGTCATTTGATCTGTTCCCAAGAACAGTCTCTCTTGAATAATCTGCTTGGTTTATAAATCCGTCAAAAGACAGAATATCCTGATGGCAGGTAACAAATATATTTGTGAGATGGATCTGGAAAACAATACCAAGTGGGGGATTTTGAGTTCTGCTTTCATTAAAAGATGAAGGAGAGTTTCACTGGGAGGCTTAGTGACAACTTGATATTGTTTAGACAGTGATCTATCTGAAGAAAGATTAATGTTAATTAAAGTGGCGTTGGAGAAATTCAGCTGATGACAGCAGCCAAGCTGGCTATAAGCTAATTTTAGAAAATTTACTTCATTGCATCCAGTATGACTCATTTATTAAATAAGTTAAGGGATGAATCAATAGCTCAGCTTCTTATGGCAGTCCCTGAATGTGTAAGTGTATATAAAGACTGTGTTCATGTCTTTGGTCAGAATTCAGATTATGAAAGCTGACCTGTATGGATTCAGTCCAAGTGCACAAGTGTCTTGCACAAAATGTAACTCTGCAGTAATACTCCAGTGAGTCCATCCGAACACGGATATATAGAGGGGCACAGGGGAGAGTCAGCCAGAAGTCCAACCTGCACTGTTTGGGAAGTAACACAAACAGCAAACAGGTCAGCTTGTTAAACTAATGTAACAGAGTTGTAGTTTATTTCCCTTTTAGTTTTGTCTTGAGTTTACATTTCATTTGAGCTGTGGTTCATTGTTTCTTGTTTCCATTTGAGCACAGTTCTTCCTGGTTTTCAACTTCGCTTAACTTGGATGTAGTTTTCCCTCTTCCATGATGTTCTGCTTTAATTTGTGAAATAGTAAATCATCCATCTGTTCCAGTACAACTGTGTTGGCCTTAGTTCAGTTTATTTCCTGTATTTTGCTAATTTCTTAGGTTGCTATAGAAACCTTGTTTTTCACATTCTCCTGAATCCTTTTTGTGAACTTTTGCGAACCCAGTCTGAAAAAATAAGAAAGACACTAAATTTCTACTATTTTTAAAACCTCTGTTAAAATAATTATATTTATTATTTCCTGATTATTTTTATGGAATTTCTATCTTATCCTTTCCTCAAAGACCTTCACCAGTTTAGCCCAGTATAAGGTGTGGTTCTTCATTATTATTGTGTCAGCTCTTATTTCTACACCTCAGAATAATTTCATTTCTCTTTTGCAAAGAGGTTAGAGAATTGTGATGTCTGTATTACATGCAAAGTATGATACAGAGCTGATAAGACTGATGTCTGTCAAAATTTGAATATAAATTCTGGTACGTTTGAGATTATCTGTTGCATCTACAAGTGAAACATTAAAGGTAATTTAAATTAGTATTTAAAATAATTTCACTGTTAAATAGTGTTGCTTGTTATAGTGTGAAAATACTGCAGTTTGGGAGAGAAAGACTCGCACATTAGGTCTCTCTAGATGAAGTTTGTGACCGTCTTTTCAGTGTGCTGAAAGTAGCTGGCTGTATATTTAGCTTTGCTCTTGGTTGACTGTGTATTATCAGAGAGAAAATTCTATTTGTATTGGAACATGTTGGATGTTGAGTTGTTCAGCTGGAGAGAAGTATAATAAAATCTGTAAAAAAACCTAAAATATGTAATAGACGAAGATCAAATCTACACAAAAATTGGGTTCCTAGCGATCGGAATTCTGGCCATTCTAACATGTCCTTTGCTGCATTGTATTTTAGCATACAAAGCCCATTGTAATTAATGTATACCCACTCATGCTAGCTGGTCCTTTGCTCTTCTGATCACAGTTACTTCTTGAAACATTGTGATTAAGAATGGTACTGTAAAATATTCTTTAAAAACCAAGGTTTTTCACAACAAAGTGAAAAAATATGCCACGTGCAAGCCCTCTGTCATAGTCTGTGTATCATCCTGTAGCTGAAATCTCCTATGTGTAATTGTCTGGTCTCTGGTCTTTCTGATGTCAGTAATCAAATCAAGGATTTGTACAATGACAAGCAAGCTTCCAAACAGGCCACAATTGATGGTTACACTTAAATGTAATCCAGAGGAACACTTGAAATATAAAGTTTTTCTCAAGTTGGACATACCCATTATTGCACTGATTTTCAATTTGCCTTGATTTTGATGTTTTTTCTTACCAATCATCACAATGTTTTTGCTCTTCTCTGTAACTTGTATGTGTGTCACATTGTCTAGTCCCTTACACTTTGGACTTACCTGACTGTTGGAGATTTGTAATTGTGGTGTGGTAGCACCAAATTAATTGCTTTCAAATTTCTCAGAGCATTTACCTTGGAGTTGGAATAAGCTGGTCTTTATGGTTTTTGGGTGAAGAATACGCAACATATTTCACAACTGGTTCTGCCTCTTTAGTTTCTTTGGTGATTGAATGGTATAGTATAATAGTTTTTGCATGACACTGAAGCTAAGATATTTTGCCATCAAAAGTTGATTGTTTTAAAATTTTGTCTGTGCGTTATTGTTCACTACTCACAGTCTGCCAAACAGGCAACTTAAATCCTTTTTTTCTTATGTATGCATTATTATATAGTAAAAACAAAAATTCTGGTTCTTATATATCATACTTAGGATGAGTAGAAGAGTTCACGCTGTGTTAGCTGCATCCTCCCAGTGTGTGTGATGCCTTTAAAGTTCTGTGAAACTCACAGCCAAACTTTATACACAAAGTGAAATTTCTTTTTTATGTCCTTCGCCAGTTAAATCCGGTACTATAATCTGCTGTGGTGGATCTCTTTCAGAAGTTATAAGATTGAATGAAATCGAATGTTCTGAAATGAAGGAAGTATGGACTTCCTTAAAACATCATTTCAAATCTGAGGCATTGATAAAATTGTATATTAATGTTCTCTGATTCTCTTTCAGCTTCAAATTTGTCATTATTTATGTTTGTATTCTGGATTTTTAAGATAAAGATGTCAGTGTAGGATTGTAAATGGATTAAGAGATATGTGAGCTGGAGCTATCAGTGAGAGATTGTTTATTTAAACAGTAACATAATTTTTAATATGTCTTTCTCTTTCAAAAATGTGGAACTGTAGTAACCAACATTTTACTTTCAAAAATTGGTACCATTTGAACTGCAGCTTAGCAGATTCAGAGTGTGTTAAACTCTTGACACAAAACTTTGCAGAACTATTTGCACAGTGATGCTAATCAGTGGTTTAAGCAAGTCAGATGAGTTTACTGAGTCAATTATTTTGATTTTTTTTCTTCTGATATTCCAAGAAAGTGCTTAATAGTGCCAGGGGTGGCCAGTAAAGAAATCTGCCAGGTGGAATTCTGTGTTGCTGGAGTGCTGGCAGCAGATCTGCTAGAGGGTAGAAAGTCAATGAAGATAATTTTTTGGGTACTCCAAAGTGCAGGCAGGAATGGATCTGAAAGTAGTACAGTAAAGTTTCTTTCTTATGGACCTCATTCTAGTAGCAATAGGACTGGTCAGGTGCAATGTTAATGTGCCATCTAAGCCATCACTTGTCACAGACTGGTGAAGCAATCCTTCGTCATGATGCTAAAGCCAATTTCCTGTAGCTCTCCCTAGAAACACCAGTTGAACAAAAGTCATGAAAAATAAAAGCTCATGTTTGTACTTGCACTGGCAAAAAAAGTTTCTCTCCAACTTTAAGCTCACTTAATGAACGGCAGCAATGGAAGTTACGAAGGAAATGGGAGAGAGCAATTGCTACACTCTGTCCATGATGAATTTGGATGTTGTGATATCTGAAGCCTGTCTCTACCTCGAAATCATAGCTGATGTTACCTGGAGCAGTGATAGACTTCAGACTTCTCCTATGAAGACTTCATCCTCTGTCTAAAGCCTTCAAACAGTTCATTTGCGAGAGTGACTTTCTTGTAGAGATATGGAAAGGCAGGACTTATGTGGAAAATCTTAATGTATTTTCTGTGTTATTCTCTTCTTCCCTTTTTCGCTTGAGTAAACAATATTTATAATAATGTCAAGGTATAAGAAAATACATCTGTGTAGAAATGCTGACAATTGGGAAGAAAAATTCCAATAATAGGGAGATAATTCAAATACACATTTGATCAGTGTCTACTGGTTTACAAAAAATAGTATCTTATGTGACTTCTATTTTTGTAGGATCGAGAAAATGAATAGTATTGCTGAGCAGAGCCAGCAGGAGGTCATTAGTGCACTTATATTTTTAGGTCCGAATTGTCACTATCGATGACACTGCTTCATGAAATAAAAGAAGCCATGTCTGCATGTCTCTGGGGAAAATGTAATATTTACCACCATTTATAGTACGTGCTATTCATGTGTCTTCAGTATGTGAACTGTTCTTTACCAGGATTTTTGTAGGATTTTAAAAAGTCATTTCAGTGAGTTCCATGTGGAGCAAAATCCTCTATTTTTCTGTGTCAATGCCAGCTATTGCCCAGCACCCACTTTTTATTACCAATCATTAACTGCAGAGATTTTTCAAGCATGGGGGCCATAGAGTCTGTGTGATTTGTGAGGTCTGCACATGCACATTTAATGACAAAATTCCAAGAATTGTATTTGGATGCGTTTCAGACTGTATAGCAGCATAGTGAAATACTCAGTGCAAAGCACATCAGGCTTCAAATATTTAAACTCGTCCATATGCCTTAGATAATCGTCAAGAAATCATACAATATGATGGTTGATGGTCATTAATATAAAAAATACCATCCTGGTGATGGTAATTCTGCTTTGTTGACTTAATTGTTAAGGTGATGGACACCTTGTTTCTAGTATTTGTGTTAATCACATAAAGATTTTTTGCTTTTGATTTGAGACTTACTGGGTTTTACCTCTAAATTGGTAGAAGGAATATTGTGTTTTGGAACAAGTCATGGCACTATTAACATACTGTATATTCTGCTACTGATTTTGAGAACATTTTTCTTCTCCTGATTTCAGGTTGGGTGGGACTATATCTGCATACAAGATAGTGCCAGACGAAATAGAAGAAATCAAGGTACAGTATTACTGCTTTTCAACACTGAATTTCTTTGTTTGGAAAATTACAGAAATATTACATAAAAAACCCACGTTATTTCTTGCTTTGAAGTGTATCATAGGGGAGAGAGGAAAGTGTCTAAAGTAAAATTATTAGATCCATATTTATGCATCTAAAATAGAATTTTAGTTATTTTTACAACTACAGTTTACCTTCAGCCTAAGCTGACTTCAGCAGGATTTGTTTGATGCCAGAAGCCTGTATAATTCAACCTATTTCTGTTTTGCTGTGTGAAGACAGATGCAGGACTATGATGAACACTGAGTTATATTTTCATAGCAAATAAAATATATAGTGTCCTTCTGCTTTTGAGACCAAAAGCACATCCATATTTTTCAGTGTTGTCTGTCTTAAGAAGGGGATAGTATTAAGTCATTGGTACTCAAAATCATTATAAGCTCTTAGATTTTGGGTAGTGATAACAATAAATACTGAAGTTTACCTTCAAAGTAATGTGCATTATAACAAAACTCACTTTAGCCAAGTCCACTCATGAAAAGTACTTCAGCAATTTGTGTCAGTTTTGTTTTTCAGTGGGGTGAAAGTTGAGTAATGAAGGCCTGGATCTGATAGCAGAGTTTGTGTAGCTGGTTCTTTATTTGATTGTTGTAGGTCAGTCTGACATACTGCCTGCTCATTGTGATTGCTTAACCCGCTGTTCTGTTTCACATACTCATTTTCAGCTGTGCAAAGAGAATTAAGAGTAGTTCTAAAATCTTGTGAAGGGAAATGACTGTATCATATCTGATGTAGACATGACTTGCAGTGTGTAAATGGTGAGAATTTATTCCTCTTCAATTAGTATCAAAGCCACTGCAGGCAAGTCACTGCACAGTGGCTGCCTGTATCTGCATCAGTCAAAGTTATCACATCATCATGATCAAAATTTATTTTTGTCATCTAAGGTTCATGGACTCCTCTACCCTGAATTTTATCTAGGGGAACATGATTTGTTCAGATAGATCCAGTGTTCAGACTTCAGTCTTTGAATAAAAGAAAGAAAGAAAGAAAAGGAAGAAAGAAGGCTTTCAAGATTTATTAGTGGTATATTCATGATGCTCAGAGAACTGCTCCAAAACTATTTTAAAAAATTCCAAAAATTCCTAAACCACAATCTTTTTCCTTTGATATAAGAAATCCAATACCACTGACATTTTCTTAATGTTGAAGAAGAAGAAAGCTGGTATTTCTGTCTTCATTGTACTAAACTGAGTTCAGTGAACAAAGAAAAATGGAATGTTAGGAAATAAGAAATAATTTTACTTTTAGGAACTTACTGTAAGATTAGCAGTCACAGGAATCTGTCACCTGCTTAGGAGACCTGTTCTGAATTTTCAGCTTTTTCTTATTTAGCTGGTGTTTAAGTGCATGAGATCCTAGGAAGCATCAAAGTATGGGTTACTCATTAGTCTCAGTTGTGCCAGGGTGTAAGTGTGGAGGAAAGTTTTTATTGTTCAAAGTCAGAGCTACTTAAAGTGTTGGGGAAAAATCCCTTCCTTTACTTGTTTCTGGTAGCTGTCCTGTCTTGTTCAGGTAATGGGTTTTTGAGGTTGCGATGGAAGTCAGGCCACTTCAAACACCTTAAATGATTGAATTTCTCAAGCAGCAATACATGTTATTTATATGAAACAAGGCACTACTGGAAGATGCCAAGACAGACAAATATATATTGGATATCAAAAAGTATTATTTTGTACATATGTATTCTTAATAGCGGCTGGTAAACAGGAAGATTGAGTGTTCTTGCAATACATATAGGGGGTAGTTTTCACATCTGGAAGGCTCTCCTAGCTGATTTGAGTACAAAAAGGAGAGGGGAGAAAATAGAAGGCAAATCACTGGAATATTTGTTCCAGAGAGAACAGAATCTTTTTCCATGCACCTTAGTTCAGTTATTTTGCCTCACAACTATCCCTCCCCTATTTAAACATGAAGTATTAAGGGAGTTAATTTGATGAAACATGCAAAAATAATAGCTTCACTTTTAAAATCTGATTTAACTTGATGGATTGTTGAATTACATTTATGGGAGTTGTAATTTTCATGTTTTCTGATAGTCCTTAAAAAGTAAATTGCTGTCTTAAATGGCAAAAGAGGTACTTTATCAGACAGAGAGCAATAATTACTATGACAAATAAATAAATCTCTTAGCATTTGCATATATTCTAGAAAAGGTGGTAGATTAACCTCTTTTACAGCTCCAAATAACTTACGAGGAAAACCAGGGTATTGATTTTGTTAATTCATGTGATTACATCTTAGGTAGAAAACCATTGTAGGCATATGAATGAGGAGTACTTACGGCGGAAGTGAGAACATGTCACAATGTTAGTCACGTGTTAGTGAGACTAACTAGTCTCATGCATCATACCAAGGTCAGGAAGAATTGTGTGGAACCAATCACCACTACAGTTCCACACCATCTGTATCAGTCTGAAATGGAGTGTCATGAAACTTACCTTCCCTAGATTCTTGTCATAGATCCTTAGGTTCCCAAAGTGAGAACACTCAACAGGTAGCCTTACCTAGATACCATCACAGGTTTCCCTCCTGACAACTCTTCTAGAAGGTAGGTATGTCTTCTGTCCCATGATCTACTGCTTGATAAAAGAAGCTTTCAGAGAATGCATAAATGGATATGCTACCATCTGTGTTCCTGTCATTCCCTACCATCCTGCATACCAGTTAAAGCAATGTCACTTCATTTTCAATACCTGCTGGTTTTAAAATACTTCCGGAACTGATAAAAACAGTAAATATAGAAACTGCAGCACATTTCTGAGAAGGTGTCATTGTTTCGACTTTCTCTAGACTTCTGTTCTCATCTTTTCATCCTGTAAGCAAGAAGCTTTTCAAAATGCATTGTCAGATTCGTCCTTGTTCCTCATCCACCATAAACTATTATGTGCCTAATACTAACGTGCCTAAAGAGAGGTCTTCCAAGACAAATTATTTCATGTACATAGGGCCTGACGAGCATATCAGGCAACTCTGGTTTTGCTGAACAACATGGGGATTGTCTCAAGAATAAAGAGAAATTTATGACTATTACAGATTAGGGAAAGTTTGTGTGATGTGCCTATAGATTTATGTCAACAGTATCATCTTATGGTTTCTAGTACCATGAGAGATGGTCTTTTTGATTTAATCATTCTGCCATTACAAAGGAAATCTATGATGTTGTGAAGGGTGGTTATTATAGAAAGAAACTCAGTGAATAAGACCACTCATTAACAGATTTCTAAAAAAAATACTTGGTTTGCTAGGATTTGCAAGTCAACAGGAGAAAGGAATTTAATTGTTTTGTGTTGGGTTTTTTATGTGCTTTCCTATATACTTTTCATGTAGACATATGCATGCATCTCATCTCAAGACCAGAAACTGATTTTGTAGCAGGTCCTTAATTCATGAAAGTAATATGCACAAGAAGGACATTGCCAGAACATTTCATTCCTATAATATTTGTGGCATGCAACAGATATTCCAGTGTAGAGAATAAAGTTAAATGTTTGCCTCCTGTGGTAGTTAGTTTTAAGAAATCTTGTTTGAAGTATTTGTTAGTGCTGGTTGTAAATTGTAGATTTAGATGTAAAGCAGTTCTGGAGCAAGATGGGAGGGGATTTTTAATTCCATTAACCACCCTTTCATACAGACACACTTTATGCTCCTCAAGGAACACTCATAATTCTTCTATAGGTACTCTTGAAATGAAAGCATACATCTATAAATTATTAAAGGTTACATTTACGACTACAGACATTTTCTCCTGAATAATGATAGGATAGCTCTCTTTTTCTTTAGAAGTATGTGTTGACTTAATAGTTTAATATATGAAAATTTTTATGCATAGCTGAAACACATTCTTCTCAGATTGTCTTCGGTCTTTGAGAAAGTAGATTCCAGTGATAAAGACCCAAGAGCAGAAAATGATAAAAACTATGAGGGAGGGTGAAGTAGCCAGAAGGAAAATGGTGAACACTGTGTCTTCTTAGAGGTCAGTTGCCCTAGATGACTTAGGAATTCAAAAGATTTTAACTTTTCCACACAGTCATTTTTAGGAACATCATAGGAGCAAAGGAAGTTGATTTCAGTGTCAGTGAGATGTATTTCAGAGCAAAGCTGTACTCCCTGCCATCAAAAATATGCAGCTTTGATATTATTACAATTAAAATCAGTCTATTCCAAGACTTTCTTGGAAATCATTTGGTTTCCTGGCTTTGTGGTGTCATATGCCTACATAATGCTGTATCCCAGAATCTGTTCTTTTTGCTGGTAAGAGTAGCAGATGAAACTCCTGCAACCTTTGTGTGCAGCCAAGAGATGCTGGCCTTGATCATTCAAAGCATTTCCATGTTTATCAATGTGTGGTAAAAATAAGTAGCAATTTGTCAGCAAGTGCCAGTTTGTAGTCCCAGTTTGTATAAAAAAAACCCCATAAATTAAAGAAAGGTAGTCATAACTACTGTGGTGGATAGTCCACAAGAACAGGGCTGTGGCTGGAAATATTTAGACTTCGCAAAACTGGTTTTGTGTCTCCATACTGGAGAGTGGGGCAGTATTTAAATATCTCTTGCATCTTCTGCAGAATCAACCTTGCTTTACATGAACAAGGAGATGTGCTATTATCACAGTCTTGCATAGGAATTTAAGTCCTGGATCTGGTTTACTTCATCACTATATGGATATTCATCTGCTAAGTGTATCAGCACTGGGCAATGATCTTCACAAAAAGTTTCCCCAAAGTTCATGATGGGAGACATCAGAATTTGATGACAATACTGAGATTGCTGCTTATTTATCTGTTTGGATCCAGCACAAACAAAAAAGGTTTGCCCACTCAGAGTAAGTTTTTTGAAGATGCTCAATCTGTTTAAAGTGTTTACTCCCACTAATCCTAAAGCACTAAGAAACCTTGCAGTTAATTTGCTGGAACAACAGTCCTGGTTCTCAGTTTTTCTGCCCATGTTTTCTTTCTTCTAGATCTCAAATTATAATTATTAACAGTACAAGAGCTCTTACTAAGCATTACATAAAAGAGTTTTATCCATTGAATGTCCAGTGAGTATTAACAAGTAGCATCTCCATAGACTCTAAGGCTTACAGATACAAGTTTAAAAAGATTTAAAGGCCATATGTGACGGTCATGTGTTCTTCGATTAGACTGCCAATTATGCTGGACTGTGTGTTGGCTAAACCTGAGGGCTTGTCTTTTAACTCTCTTAACATAACACTCAGAGTCCAACCATCCAGTAGGCAGTTTCATTGTACTCCTGCATTCAGGTAAAGAAAGTCTCTACAACCTTTTGCAAATGTCCTAACCTGTAATAAAAAATTCACACTGAGATCTCAACTTAGTTTGTGATATCCCTGATAAACTTGCAGATTTGGTTTTCCTATTCCTTCTCGGGTTTTCATGAAGAAGACTTTCTTTGAATCCAACTAGGACAATTGAGATGTGGGATGTGTTAAGTTAAAACAACCTTATGTCTCATCGTATTTCCCTGTAATCAAAGTTCACCTGATGTACACACAGATTTCTTCCTGAGTTAATTTCCAAATCCTGCATTAGCAGAGGTAATCACTGACTAGTGTTCTGTTTTAAGCTACATATGACACTGTTTTCAAGCTACATATGTCATTGTTTAGATGACAGAAAGAACTCTGAGTTTTTACTTGCTGTATTAATCCTTAAATGATGTTACAGATGTGATTGTTTCCATGCTGGAGAGAACTAAAGTTTTGTGTGTGGGATGATGTGACAAAATTGTCCAAAACTTTATATAAAACAAAAAATTACTTTCCTTCAATTTTTCATCCACATGTATACATTTGTGCATCACTCTTTTAGTTCTTGTCAACAATTGATTATTCATATTATATTGTATCATCTTATATTGCTCCTAGTTGACTGTAGTTTCATTATCTGTTGTATCATGTCATGTTTTCTTCTCATGAGTCCTTAGCTGATCTAAGTTTTGTTTCTTCTAAAACTGATTTTGCCCCTTTTTCTGGAAAGTGCAGTCTGTGTTACATTGGGTTCTGGCTCTAGGCTTTTGGTGCCAGCCATGGCTGTGCAAGCCCGAATAGTCCAGGCACACTCTCACACCAGTGAAATATAAGTGGTTCATAAGAATGCCTTTTTTACTGTGGGAATTTTTTTTCCCACCTATGAAGCCATTAGTAGTTGTGAATATCACTTTTGACTTTTGGATTGTTTCTGCTCTGATAGGTTTGAGACTGCTTTTGCTTGAAGGGCATGACTGTTCTCCATGCTGTAACTATTGCTATCTCAAGTTTTTGTATAGAAACTCCTTAGGGAATACTCACTGAAGGGGCTTTTCATCTGTTTCACTCATCTTCTGTGGATGATGGATACTCACTCCAATCACAGACTCTCAACCAAAAAAACACCTTTACAAAAAGAATGGAAAATGAGAGATGGCTGAAGTGTCTATCAAACTCTGATCTAGGACTGCTGAATGTATCAAAAGCATTCCTCGGCTTTGCTGGCAAAGGCATCAAATGCCCAGACACTCTGTATGAAAAAGTATACTCACTAACTTTCCACATGAAAATAGGAATTGTCGCTTTTTGTTTTCCTGCCGTCTTCCGTCTTATGTTTCGTAGGCTTTGTGGCTTCAGAGACTTCATGTCTCTAGAAATGACAGATGAGACCGTCTCACCAAGTTACCTTGCTCTTCCAGGCTGTCTTGAATATAGAAAATGCTGAAGCATTGTTATAAATTCCTGTTCCCTAATGTGAGTAGGATTTAAACGAATGCATTTTTTATTGTACTGTGTAATTTAGTCTTATGAACACACAAAAGTTTAGCCTGTGATTTGCAGATCGTGGAATATTGCCACATGGGGAAGGGAAGGGCAGGAAGACCGTGCATCCATTTAAACTGAAATGCAATGCTAACAAGACAAAGTTATTTCAGTAATATTATTATTTGCTTTCTAAAGCAAACAAAATAATTCTGTCATTCTCCCACAAACAGAGAACAAAAATAGCTGAAAGTTAATTTACAAGAAAAACCAGTATATTGTTCATCCTTTAAGCATTTCTGGTTGCCCAGCATTTAAACTGTTGCCCTTAAGAAGGGACATTAATGTGTATCAGATTTTTCATTACCACAGGCCTGTTTGTCTATTCAGTCTTTCTTAATTAAATACGTTAGAAACAGGATTTGAAATCTCTTGTTGTTTTCCAGCATCAAACATATCTCTGCCTCTCTCTGTGGCTGTAGTAACCAATTTTGTCTAAATTCCTCCTGGCTTTTGTTTATTTTCCATTTTTGCTAAATACATATCTCTGTACCAGTGATCACCTGAAACCTAGTTAGTTCCTGGGGCATCTTCTGACCAGCTCTAACACAGTCTCTTGTAGTTTTCATCTGACCCCTTATACTGGGCAATGTTTTCAGTGCCTTCTGTTCTCACTGGGAAAGTAATTTCTTAAATGGGATGTCACTTAGCATGAATGAGAGGAGAAAACATGCTCAGCTTGATTAAGCAGCAAATAGCTTTTGGCAACTGTACAAGTAAATCAAGTTTATATAAGAGCCCTAATAATCTTCCACGTGACCTGTTCCATTAAGTTTTGTTTGGTTATATTTACCCTGTAAGAATATATTCTGATGATTCTTATTTGAGATCTATGAAGGAAACTTAATGTCATCCTATCGTAACTGATAATGTCATAAGTGATTAAGGGCTTGACTGAGTTTGAGGCAGATCAATATGTTCATTTCTTGTGGTAAATATGTTTCTGAAAGTATTTTCTTTTTATGATTGTCACAATAGGTGAATGCTGGACCTATATATATAAGAAAAAAGTCCATCAGGGTTTTTTTGGTTTGCTTTTTTTTAAAAAAACTCCAAACCTTCAGGTTCTACATGCTGATACTTTGTATATAGGGAAAAAGAGATCAGGAGTGTTATTTAGTTTTTTGGTTTCGGTTTTTTCTTAAATAACCCTCGGCTGTACAGCTATTTACAGGTTGTGTCTCAGTGAATTATGAGAATTACTATTTGTAGAGAAATGAAATATTACTGCAAATAAGGGCATTGAAATACTGAGTAGTTGGGTGACAAACCGTCTGATGAAATTCAGCAGAGATTAATGTTAAATGATGTGTATAGGAGATGTGAAAAAATCCCCAATTCCAATTTGCATATAGAATAGAAGTCTCTAATTAGGCTGCTGTGATCCAAGAATGAGGGCTGAGCAGTGTGCTGAGGTGGTTACTATTAGCTCAGTGTTCAAGAGCAGCTGAAGGGGCTGAGGCATTGGAGCCATGGGAGAGGACTGAGGAGAAAGGAACCAAGATCAGTTTTCTCTTATGCATGAGCCTCTGGTGCCACACCATATACAATGGCATGTGAAGGGCTGTTCCCCTAGTCACAAAAATGACACAGTAGCACTGAAGAAGATTTAGGGTCAGATTATAAAAATAATCATATTAATAGCAGCACTTTCATGTGAGGAACAGATGAAGAGACTGGGACAGAAATGTCCACAAGTGGCACATCTGGTTGCATTTCAGCAACATTCTTCCTTATTTATACTGCACTTTTTGAATTAACTCTCATTCTTAATTTATGCAAATTTTAAGACTGCCTGAAAACAGGTGCCAGAGTTTTGATTCTGTGCCTTCTGTTGGTTGATAATGTTCAGACTGTAAGGAAAAAAGAGAAGAAATACACAGAGCACAGCAGTCATCTCTCTATCAGAAACCAGTTTAATACACTGTTTTTCTGAAAAAGATTTGCAACTGGTAGACTGCAGATAATTCTGCTAGAATAGTGTAGTTTATTTTGCTTTCATAGTATGTTTTTAGGTTATTTTTAATGTTGTGTTTTAATACTTGATTGGAAATCACAGTAGGAAGACATTAAAAACTACACAAGCCTCCCTGTGATATGCAAGCTTGTAAACTGTATTAATAGAGCGATGCTTAGTACTTCACTGTGTGATTGCACCTAATTTAACTTCTCTGATAATTAACTGGGTTTTTTGTGGTGCCCTAATCCTATTAGTGGCATTGTCATATATAAGGTCCACCATCTGAAACAATATGAAACATTAAATATTTTTAACAGAAAAGCAACCAAAAACTTCCTTCAAGGAGACATCATAAGGGAATGGTATAAAAGTATTGGCATGTTGAACTGTGGCTAGAGGTATTTTATTTGCTCAAATACTTTCTTTTATCAGATGCACAAGATTGGTCTACATGAGATTTTGTGCTGATGAGCTGTATCTGAGCACCAATGTAAAATGAAAATTTTAAAGTTGATTCTGTGTTTTATTGAGTATGTTGGGTAGGTGTCTCATCTCTGATAGTGCACAGAGCTGGAATGCTGGCTTAACTGATGTCCTACAGGCTTCCAGAAATGGATGTCTTCCAGTAAAACTAAATCAGAGCCAAGTGTAGAAACAAATTTAAAAATGCCTGCCTTAGCACTACCCACCCTGCCCTTAGTGCCAAGAACTGAACATCTGTCTTGAGTCATGTCTGTGTTACCAAGTCATGCAAACCAACAGAATGCATCTATCTATAAAGTAAAGCATGTGGTGCTGGAGATCCAGCATGCATCGTATGTTCTTTCATATGTTTGATTTCAAACTACTTCTAGTATTATTCTCTGTACCTGTTATCAGCTGGAGTGGATTACACATGCTGCTGAAGTCCATCTTCCAAATGAGTTTTATCTGAAAGGACTCCAGTTCATATGATCAAAGGCTGTTCCACAGTATGATCCAAAGTCTGTTAAGCAGAGAGGTATTAAAAGTGCTGTTTTGTACTAACAGACTGTGGTAGGTGTGTCCCAGACCTCCAGCCAGCGCAGTTATTCCCATAACACAGCATGTCAGGTTACAAATGTGAAATTCATAATACAGTACCATTGCTACTAGTGAAACTCTGTTGTGTGAGCTAAGTACTTAGTGTCCAGCCCTTCTGGCAGACAATTCAAAGAAAAAAAATGATGGTGTGGACCAGTGGTCTCAAAACAGTTTGATCATCTACCTCATCAGTAAAGAATTTTTGAACATTTACCCTCCAATAATGTATATTCAAGTATTTTCTCCCTGCACTACAGTGGATCATAGAATCTTTTGGTTGGAAAAGACCTCAAAGATCATCCAGTCCAAACATCAACCCAGCACTGCCAAGTCCACTGCTAAACCATGTCCCCAAGTATCCCATGTATATGTCTTTCAAATACCTCCACAGATGGTGATTCCACCACTTCCCTGGGCAGCCTGCTCCAGTGCTTGATAACCAATCTAAACCTTCCCTGGTGCAGCATGATGCCTTTTTCTCTTGTCCTGTCACTTGTTACCTGAGAGAAGAGACTTGTCCCCACCTTGCTACAATCCAGTTTCAGGCAGCTGTAGAGAGCAGTAAGATTCCACCTGAGACTCCTTTTCTGCAGGCTAAATAACACCAGCTCCCTCAGACACTGGTCTGCTCCATATTAAAAATTCTGTATTGCAACAGTTTTAACCAAGGAATTCCCACAGATATGTTATCAGGCTGAAAGAAATTCTTCCCCTGAAATCTGCTTCTGTAACATGATAAAAAAGCTTTCCCAAGAGCTTCCTCTGGTTTTTGGGGTTTTTTTCTGAGATAAAAAGCCTTATTGTGTTCATTAACATTGCTAACCACTATATTTTATCTGCTCTTTAGTTTGTGTGGTCTATAGTTTGTGTAACTATTTCTCTTCATGGCTTTTACATAAGGGAACTAAGTGGTGCCATCAGGTAAGGAGAGGACAGACACAAGAGCAGGGTGCATCTTGGGTGGAGGCATCAAATTCCTAAGGGAGTGGGATTGATATGGACAAACTATCTCAGAGAACTATGGTTTTAACAAGAACCAATTCATTTTGCCATGGTGTGTGTAGAGAACACTGAGTAAGTCTTTGACTGGACAACAGTGGTATTATATATTTGGATGCAAGATAGTGTGCTTTACCAAACAGAACGTTTTGATATTGCAAGACATGAAATGTAATTTGTTGTGTCCCAAGTCACAATATCTGCTCTTCTGGATTATCTGTGAACTACCTACAGAAGTGTTTCTTAGCATGCACCTATGTAGGCAAGGAAAACAAATCTTTTCAAATTAAACACTAATATAAGATTAAAGTTTAATGTTTCTTCTTTTCATTTCCCCTGTTGTTTTGATATGTTCATTTCCTGGATTCTCACATGATAAAATAGGTAGCATTTTGATATTATTTACTGTAATATTGATTCTGTACTTTTCAATGATAGTAGGATTTCAGAAATTCTGACACTTAATTGTCTTAAAGTAAAAGTATAAGGGAGAGAATGCCACTGAATCCTGAGAGTTCAGTAAAGGTGGAGTTGTTGAAGAGTTTCACTTTTTAAAATACATTCTTATAAAAATTTTCTAGAATTATTCTGTCAGAAACAATTGTGTTCTACTTCAACTGCCTCATCATTATGACAAGATTAGGTGAGATCCTAAGACTGCAAAGGTAACACATATACTCACTTTCAACATTCCTACATAGAATGACATTTCTATTTTCTCTAATTATTTATCACCTGCTTTGTTACTATTATGCTCTATCAAAATACCCTTGATTTTAAAATTACAAATATGGTAACATTTTCTCTGAGTAGCTTCAGTAGCATGGTGGCAAAAACCTCTCTTTTAACAAATAGGCTGATCCCCTATGGAAATTTTTACTGCTCAGTTCTGTCATTTTAAAGGGTTCTTCTGCATTCTTGGTAGTTGAACGTAATTTAAAATGAGTGAGAATTACCTCAGATTTATGATTCTGAAAAATGAAACTATGTATCTGAGGATACCTTATGAAGATAAGAGCTTGACATCAATATGTTTTAAAATTCTTGTCCTCCTTTAACAAAGCAGAAAATAATCCTTTATGTATTTGGAATGTGTTCTGTATTTTAATAAGTATTTCTAGGGAATAATGCTATATAAAACAGGCAATGTGTAAAAATAAAGCTGACTGTCATTTGAGACACTGAAGCTAACACTTGAGTTTTACGGAGTATCTTGAGGCTCTAAATGACAGTAGACAATTATTGTCAGGCTGTGTTGAAGGAAAGGTGACCAAGTTTAAAATCAGAGAGCTATGAAGATCTGCTTTACATACAAAAGCTTCAAATGCCTCTAAGTATTGTTCCAAACTGTGAATGCTTCTGTTGGCAAGAAATCCAAAGGGATTGTTATGTTTTAAAAATGAAAAAAAGGATATTTGTGAAGTAGTATACTCTAAGTGTAATTAAAGCTTTTGCAAATATGATGCTCTTTACTGAGCTGACTTCTGAGACACCCAGCAAAAAACCTAAGAAATCCAATCTCACAGATAAGGGAAAATTCTGAGTGTTCTGAGAATTAAATATTTTTGCAGACTTGATTATGAAAAGTGCCTAGGACAAACATTTTGACCGTTTAGCCAATAGCTGATATACAGGCATGAAGCTTTCTTCATAATGACACAGTTCCCTACATTTGCCATTTTGCTTTAATTAAAACAACTGAGCTCTACACCTCATGTATTTGGATACCAAGGCATTTTTACAATGTGTTATTATATTTATATGTTTTATACGAAACAACATACAGATTTCAGTATGTGTGTGCATGTTCAGATTATTTTGGATTTCAGTATTTTGTTGCACAATTTTAGTATCTTACACTCTTTAAAAATCAGTCCTATATTTGGGGAAATATTATTTTAAGAGTCATAGTTTTGCAACAGGAAAAACTGAGCTAATTATGTTGCAGTTCATCTAACACCATGGCAATTTCATAATGTAAAAACTGAAAAAAAAAAAAAGCTTTTCCTCACTGGTAGAATAAATAGCTAATTTCAGACTAGCTTTTGTTGGAAAGCTTTTTAAATGCACTTTGCTACATCTCTACCAATGAAAAGAATATTGGATATGTTTGAGCACTTATATTGCCTTCTGAGAATGGCTAAATAATAGGGAAAGAAAACCAAAGGAAATATTCTTACTGTCCCTATGATTATGTATTTTGAATATGTATGAAACATGAAATTAACATGTGATCAGCTATTTTCAAATGTTATCCTTTCTTGTGGTTTTAATTAAGAATCTGTTCTGTCATAGAATCATTTAGGTTGTAAAAGACCTTTAAGATCATCAAGTCCACCTGTAAAACCTAACACTGCCTTGTCCACCATTAAATCATGTTCCCAAGTGCCCCATCTACATATCTTTTAAATACCTCCAGGGACAGTGGCTTCACCACTTCCATGAGCAGCCTGTTCCGATGCTTGGTAACCCTTTTGGTGAAGATATTTTTTCATAAGATGCAGTCTAACCCCGCTGGCACAACTTGAAATGGCTGCCATTTCCTCTTATGTCATATTTTTTTATTATATGACATAAATATGTAATCTATTTATTGTTTATTCCTTGTTACTTGGGAAAAGAGACCAAGCCCCACCTCTCTACAGCCTCCTTTCAGGTGATTGTAGAGAGTGATAAGGTCTCCCTGAGCCTCTTTTTCTCCAGGCTGAACAACCCCAGCTCCCTCAGCTGCTCCTCATCACAAACTTTTGCTCCAGACCCTTCACCAACTTCATTGCCCATCTTTGGGTACAGCATCAGGAGTCACAACCTAGTTCTTCAAAATTAACACATGGGGCAGAACGTGGTTTTTTTCTCTGACTGCATATTTAATGTCACACTTAAGTCACTTCAACATGTAGGTTTCAAAATCAGGAATAAGATGCAATGCATCAAGCCCACTGACAAATAACAAGTTTTTTTTACACGCAGGGTGTATAATGGGTTACCAATGCCAATTTAAAAAAAATAACAAAATCAATTTAAAATTGAAACTTTGGTATAAACAGTTAATTTAAAATGGTTTTCTAGATGATTTCTACTATTTGTCTCATGCAAAACTCCCTATGGAAACCTTATTTTTTGCTCTTTTCCATTGTAAATTATCTGCAGGGAACTGAAGGTAAAATCCAAAGTACAGAGTTTGCAAAAGAATTAAACATTTTCTTATCAGACCTCAGTCAGACACTGAAATCTTTCCAAAGAACAGAGATTACTGATGAAATTTTTTTATACAAGTAGGTCAGTGAGAAATTTAGTATCTCTCTACAAAAACATCATTATAATAAAGGGAGCCTAAAGGAGTGAAGTCTGTTTATTCTGTTGGCCTGCAATTATTTCCTGAGTTAATATTCCTTTGTCAGTACTGTAAATTAGGATGGCCAGATGTTAACTTGCTAGTTTTGACCTTCAACTGAGTATATTCAGTTGAAGTGGTAGTCTATTTTCCTGTGCCTCAGTTTTATCATGGGTTTTATTAGGGTTTTTTTTCTAAAGGGTCAAAAATACAGGAAATTCAAAATTCCCAAAATCAAAAAATGTGGTATATGAGTTGCTGTCTGAAGAAAACGCCATGTTATTGCTGTTGGTTTTTAGTGTAGAAAGCTGTATGTTCTTTATTCAAGTAAAATATATTTAATGTAGCCAATGGTTATATGTTTTCTTGGTGATGTTTTGAAATTTGGCTGACAGACAAAAATTGCTTAGAGTTTCCTGCTAAATATATCTCTGCTTTTGGAGTTAGACAGAAGTGAAAGCTGAAACAGGAGCTAAAGACTTAAGGAACTACTAAATGATCTGTGATATTTGGGAAGGAAGAGCTGTGGTGGGTTAAAAACTGGCTTAATTTTTTTGAGTTGGTCAGTATGGATGGTTACAGCTGCAAAACTGAAATACTGTTCTTAGATTCGTGAGTACAAACGTAAAAGCTCTTGCAAGGTCGCTGCTATAGAATTATTGGATTCCTGATCGACCTGATATTTAACAACAGATTTATAACCCTTAGCAGAAGAAAAAAAACCTTTGATTTCTTTTTAAGGTTTCCAAATATCACAGTATTAGTGGGCCTGGAGAGAGAAGTCTTACAGGACAGAAAAGACTTAAATAGTAATTGCAAGAAAAAAGCTAAGGCCTCTCCTGAAGTGATGGGTCTTGAAACGAAAAGGGAATTCTCTGTGTGTGTTTGTGCGTGTGTGTGTGTGTGTGTTTTCTGCACTGAGGCAGAAAGCAAGAGAGAGGGAAGTGCCAGGTTCTTTCTGGATCTCAGTAAGAAAGGCCTGACAACAAATAGCTGAATAAAATACCTGCTTTCATAAAGCAAAGGAAGAGGAAGAATATGGGTAGCAAATAAATCTTACTCCCTTCAGATGCTGGGAACTGTGTGTTCATGCAGCATCAAATCAATCTGTGGATGGATTTCTCCACTCATGAGAAATTCTTGCTACTCTTTTAGATAAAGGAAAGCCATGCTGGTGGTGTAATCACCAGTACTGAATTGGAGCTGCCTACTGACTCCTCCATTACTATGAGGAGGATGAGTCTGTCCTTTGGCCGGAGGGGTTTGTGCAGCATGATATGTTCCTGAAAACCATACTGGACATAGAGCACAGGGCAGCCTTCTGTGGGAACTTCAAGGGAGCTGCTGCGTGGATTGCTAATTCCCTGATGTACAATGGCCTCCTGGTCAGGAGCACTGCAATATTAGAAACATTATAAACAGAACATTGTGTGGTCCTTGATTTCCAGAGGGTGTTGCCCAGTTGTTGCTCACAGATGAAATGTATTGCGTATCTCCTTCATCCACTAATGCCACCTACTCTGTCTTACTGAAAGTGCTGTCTGAATGACTGTGCTGCCTGTGTAGGCTCTTCATCACTCTCCAGCACTAAAGTGGCAATAATCTCTACAAGGGAAAGCAGTAGTCTGGAGATAACATGTACTGCTTGCATCATAATCCTCAAAGTAGGATGTGTGGGAGATGATACAACTCTTTGAAAGGGGCAATATGCTATTTTTAATTATTGAGATGAAGCCTTTATTCTAAGTTGCATTGAGCAGTTGACTATAATATGATTTGAACTTGTCCAGAAAGGTAAGTTTTGCAATTAAATAACCAAAAATCACTTATATAAACATTTTCATGTAACAGACCATATGTTAGAATAATGGTATATAAAGCAGGTGATACACAGTTGAAAAGACTCATTATTTCTTATGCAACTCTTCTTTGAACTATATAAATAACTCTGGATTCTGGTAAAGGTTACCATGTGTGTCTTCTTAAATCTTTAAAATAACAAGCAAGTACTTCTAGTCCAGAGGGCTTTCTATGAGTTCTGGAAATTACCTCTAGAAATTACTCATACTTGAACAAGGAGGGTTCTGATCAGTGGCACAGGATCTGGTTGGGGACCTGTCATAGTGGAGTGTTCTGCGTTTCAGTATTGGGCTCAGTATTCATTAACTTACTCATCAATTACTTGGATGAAAGCGCAGATGTCTCCTCAGGAAGTTCACTGAGGACACGAAGCTGGGGTGAGTGGCTGATATCCCCTAGAGCTGTGCAGCCCTTCAGAAGGACCTCAGCAGGCTGGAGAGATGGGCAGAGAGGAACTGCCTGAAATTCAACAAAGGCAAGTGCAGGGTCCTGCACCTGGGGAGGAATAACCCCAGGCACCAGCACAGGCTGGGGGCTGCCCTGCTGGGAAGCAGCTCTGTGGAGAAGGACCTGGGGGTGCTGGTGGACAACAAACTGTCCATGAGCCAGCAGTGCCCTGGTGGCCAAGAAGGCCAATGGGATCCTGGGCTGCATTAGGAAGAGCACGACCGGCAGGTCGAGGGAGGTGATCCTGTCCTTCTACTCAGCCCTGGTGAGGCCTGACCTGGAGTGCTGTGTCTAGTTCTGGGCTCCTCAGTAACAGAGGCATGGAGCTCCTGGAGCAGGTCCAGTGAAGGAATAAAAAGATTATGAGGGGACTGGAATATCTCTCTTACAAGGAAAGGTTGAGGGAGCTGGGCCTGTTCAGCCTTGAGAGGTGACTGAAAGGGGATGTCATCAATGTCTATCAGTATCTGAAGGGAGGGTGTCAGAGGATGGAGCCTTGTGTGGGAACAGTGCCAAGCACCTGGCATCCATGCGAAGATTAGAGCTAGAGAATATTAACCCTAAAGGCCCAGCTAATTTGTGTGTTTCCTGAGGATGCTGTGTATCTGGGTGGAAAACCACTGTATCAGTATGTTGCTTATTGTGATTGAAAACAATCACATGCATGGAATGCTTGAGGCAGGTTTTGTGTGTTACACAATTAGCAGGAGACCCTAGGGATCAGTCAGAAGGCAGTGGTTAATCTGTAACAAAATTAAACAAAAGGGAGCTCACGTGGGAGAGACAGTAGGAAGAGAGAAACAACACCTGTGGAGCTAAAAGCTACTGCACTGTATCACTGTGTTTCTTCACTGCCGGCGTCTTGATACCAATATTTTTATATTTTACATATAGATTTTTTATAGTTAGATTATTTCTTACATTTAGATTTTTCTTTGCATTTGATCCCATCAGCAACAGCCAGGCTCTTCTTGGTGGTGCCAAGTAGTAGGACAAGAGGCAATGGGCAGAAACTGATGCACAGGAAGTTACACCTGAACATGAGGAAGAACTTCTTTACCGCGCAGGTGACTGAGCACTGGAACAGGTTGGCCAAAGGGGTGTTGCAGACTCCCTCCTTTACACAAGATTGTGTCCAGGTGGTTCTTGAGTATCTCTGCAGCCGTCAAGAGACTCGATATGATTGCTTCAAGCATTTGTAAGGGGAAAGCATTCTATGCTTCTCTCATTCTGATACTAATGATTAATATTTCTTTTATCATTTAATAAGTAAAGTTTGGCATATGTCTTTAGGAAAACAAGAGATGACAAGTGATTCTGCTTAGAATCGTCCTTTCCAACTCTTTTCATGTATTTCTTTGAACTTTCTTCATGTCTTAGTCAAGCTTTGTGGCTTTGTTAATATTATGAGACTGAGTTGAGCTAGATCTCTTCTGTGAAGCGGTTGATTTGTTAAGCTTCCATTTGGTCCATTTGCAGAAACTTTATCAAATTAGGAAGACTTCTTACAAAGTTATCTCCACTTTAGCTGGCTCAGAAAGATATACATGTTTTATTTATATGCATATATATAGTCTTTATCATATAACAAAGTGATAACATATCTTTCTTTATAGCACAAAAGGATTCCAAGGATTTAGGACCTTAGAAACGATATGGATTAGAATACAAAGAATTTTTTAAGAAGTGCTGTAGGTTGTTTGAAATTCTGTATATTATTTTGCCTGAGAGATTTCCAACACTGTAAAGGCATGTTTGAACAACCTTAGTACCCTGGAAGGTTTTAGTTTCATTTATACCAGCTGCAGAAACAGTTGGAGGGTGATTTTGAAATCTCTTTAGTATTCTGAATGCTTTTATTGCCACCTGATTCCAAGTAATTTTGTTGTTAGGATGTATCAAGAAAAAATGAGCATTTTAAAAAAATGTTCCAAAAGGGAAATGACCCGAACGTTTCAGCTTTTAGAGACAGATGTCCTTCTGATATTAATTGTTCTGCATCAGTTTTCTCCTGAAATCTTTGGTTGTGGTGGGATCAGCTAATGTTAAGACACCTCTGCAAGCTGCAATGGAAGCAGATGATGGCTCATCAAATTCTATGGTAACAGCTTTAACCCAGTATTATGTAATACCTGTAATCCTTTGGCCCTATAAGAGAGATTCTGCATGGACTGAATTCTGAAAAGGTCTTCCCTTTGAAGAGAATGTCCTTTCCAGTTCAGTAATTCAGTCACTCTTACAAGTTCGGTTCAGTCTTATAAGTGCCAAAAGATTCTTTCACTACATTTTACTCTTTGGGTGCTTACACTCACTTAGGAATAAGCAATAACCTAATCAGCAAGGCAGCCTATTACGAGTTCATTTTATTATTCTTTTATTGTGCTCTATCTTTATTAAAAAAAAAATAAGAAAACAACAAACAACAAGGGCACATAGGGAAAAGCTTTTTTTCTGTGACAATCATAGTTACTCATTTTTCGTTGCCTTCAATTGCTGTCAGCATGTGTTTTGCATTAATAACCATCAGTGAATCTCAATTGATTTTTATCCTTTTCTTACCACTTTTGAGAATCATTTTCAGGGTCTCCAGGGTTACTCCTACTCAACAGATAATGGAGAAATGCAGACAGTCTAACCAGTTCCAGAATACTTCAGTCTTCTTTCTGTTGTTGCATATACCTTTCTCTTTGTTGTTTGTGTATCCCTGTCACAAGAATATATCAGAGCAGATGTCCACATCTTCTTTATATTTAGAGAACTAAAGGACATGGCTTCATTTTGAATGAGGGGGCTTCTTTACTGATGCTTTATTATTTTCTGGAAGCTAAACCTAGCATTGATTATTTGACCTGGAAGGTCATTCACCATCTAAAAGTGACGCTATCATAGATCACAGTGGGATCATAGCTTTAGCTGTTAGGCCACATGGCCTATATGTGCACTGGTTGACTGAAAACATCTTAAGCGTTGTAATCAGGTGTTAGAGAATTAATGTAGGTGATAGACAGTAATCTTAAAATCTCTCAGCTGGTAGGAGGATCCACTGCAAATATGCAGAGATGTCAGCTAGGCTGGCTTTACTGCACAAGAGGAGAATCTTTAGGATATTCTCTGTTTCAAATAAAAGGCAATATCAGAGTGCTGTTCTGGATCCATACACTGATACTCAGAACAATGATTTTTTTTAGTGAATGGTACTATCACAGCGCACTGTAGAAGCAAGCATGGAAGTGCTAAATCCATCCATTATGTTATTACTCCATCTATGAAAGTGTTGTGCCTGACATAAAATAATTGTTACAAATCTTCAGGATCTTCAAAATATGCTGTCTCATCTTCTTAACAGCAATTTCTCTGCATGTTTAAATAGGCAATTGTATTGACAATATTGTTCGCCAAAGACTAATCTATCATAACATCAAGAAATTAAAATATGTCTTCTCTAGAGGGCAAGAGTTGATAGGGAGGTATCTTCTGATTTCCATGCATTTCAGATCAGTGCTTGTCTACCAATACCCTTATTCTGTTGAGCATAAGAAAAAGCAGAGTCTGTGTCACCACAGTGACTCCATTCTGGCTTGAATAGTATCGATACTTGGAATTCAGGAGCTTGTGAGAGTCTGTTATAGTCATGCTGCCTTTTTTTCCCCACATTGATCATTTTGACTGATAGACTCAGACATTATTGAGGCCTCATTTTTCATGCAGTGAAGTGTAATAACATATTTGACTATTTAAACATTCAGAACATTTTGGGTAGGAAGGAGACCATAACCGTTACATATGCTACAAAAAGGCAACGTTTTCACCTCAGAAATGGTTTCACTATTATCTGTTATGGCCTTGTTTCTCAGTACTCTAGAATATTAGAGTTATTGGAAACTCATGAGCCTAGTATACATCCAGCAGCTATGTCAGCGCTTCATCCACCAGTTTGGTCACACGGAAATTGTATTCATCCTACACTGATTATCAGACTTCCGTTTAAAATAGAAGAATTAAATTTGGGATATTAATGTGATTCTTCTCAGTCCTACTTGTTTGAGGTAACAATGTTCTTTGTTGCGTACAGAGGATGGTGACCCCTCATATGAGTGACTTTGACTCCATTTACAGTCCTTTGTAAGATAGATGTGATACTTTCGATCAAATCTCTACTTTTCTTCTAAAAGCTTGGATTTTCATTTAAGCCAGTTTATTCACCTGCCCTTCCAGTGATTGTTCATCCAAAAGTAAAACATCTACCGATCTTTTGAATACAAGTGTCTGTCAGGGATGACAATATAATACTGAACTGGACAGAGGGAGAGAATAAATGAGATCCTATCCAGGCCCATTTTAGTATATTCTTTAGAATCTGATGAGCTAGACTTCCCTGAAGAAGTTTCTGCGAGGATACAATTGACCTTTGTTGTTTAATTTAGGGGTATTATTTAGAGGGCCTAAGGAAGTTGGTTTTTTTGCAATGCTGCCTGTGGTTGTGCTAAAATATACTCATTGTTTTGGCATGCCATACAGATGCCTGGTTTAATAGAGCCATACAGCAATTTTACTTGGATTAGGCTTGTAAAATGGTTCTCCTTTTATGGTATATTGATTGTAAGTTATCACAATTGGCAAGCATAAAGAGAAATACTCAGTAAAGACAAAACTGTGGGTTTTTTTGTTTTGTGATTTCACCATGTTCTGACAGGGGATGTAGTCATAAGCAGCTATGTGAGAAACGTCTTTTGTAGTCTGCATAGACATTGCATTTTAGCTCTTCCCTCTCTCTTCTTCAGTTTGTGGTAATCTTAGGACTCCCAAAGCAAAACATGAATCAATCTCTAGGGTAGTCAGGTTTTGCTACTATCCAGAGTAATGATGGCCAGTAGCATGAAGGTATAATCTAGGCATGCATGCTCTATGATAAAACAATATTGTCTGTATGACCTTTGTTGCTGCTTTGATCTCAGCTCTCTGAATATTTGTTATGTGTAGTTCCTTTGATTTCTTTCTGTACTTTGGTGAGGGTACCAGGTTGCTCTCTCTGATTGAGTACACTGATTTTCACACATTTCACAACTCTCGTCTTCCTAACAGCTGATCAGGATGTATTGAATTGTTCATGACTGATAACAGTTTCCCATTGTTCATGCAGTGGAAAACCACTGCATTACAGTGGTTGCTTCTCCCTTTTTGAGCTCTTAAATTCTTACTTCTGCTTACTCTTTCTGCTTGTGTCTATGAAAGTGGTACATTTGGAGACAGTTTTCTCAGCCACCTAGTGAAGTATATGCGTCCTTATAGCTGCTGTTTTACATACTACCTGTATATGAGCAGAGTATCTGTTCTTCAGTCATCCAGGAGCCCTTCTTGAAATGGCGCTGAAGTTCCAGAGTAGCAAGAAAATTAGTCCTTCATTGCTCATTTCTGGATCTTATGCTTCTTTGATTGAATTATATACGTTACATTTTTGGTTTCATGAGGCCTTTGTAATTTCTCTTCAAAGGTCCAAGTTTTCTCATTTGTTTCTTTTCTTGTTGCACTGTGGGAATGTCAAAAAGTTTGGCTTACTTCACACAGTGATTGTTCAGAGGCTTTCTGTCTCTGAGTGGACTCAAGGAACTTCACATGGCCAAACTAAATTCTGTTAGATCTCTGGATAAACTTAGTATCTGTATTGTATGGTATTTAGACATGTGCTGTAAGGTCACCTGGAGTTCTCTCTTTGCTTTTACCCAGAATTGTCTTAGTCTAATCATATCCAGGGCTGTTTAAGCCTTCAGTGTAGTGATGCTCCAGTTATTTGTGGGAGTCCTCAGGCCTTCTCCTGGATGGGAGAGACTGGTCAGAGTGAGTCGTTGCGGGAATGTACATGCAGACTCAAAGAAGAAAGGTTACTCCTCAGTAACTGGTGTTCTTTGAGAGGTATAGTCTGCATGTACATTAGTCTCCTACCTGCTTTTCCCCTCTTTCTGAATCTCTTTCAGGTTTGATTGTGCATTTAAGAGGAACTGCAGTGGTGGCGGATGCACTCTGCCCTGTGTGTCAATGCCTCAAGCAGGAAGAGGGGAGGAGTGGGAGTGCCCCTCCCGGGACACTCCAGGGCAGGCCACAAGCCCACCCACTCTTAGAGTATATGTATGGACTAAGTGTCTCAAAGTACTGCAGCTGTTCATTGGTAGGTAAATTTTCTTTCTTCTCACAGGTAAAGCCGTAGATTTTATTTTTAAAACCAATTTCATTCATTGACTCTATGGATGGATATGCATGAACAATACACGGGGGGAAATTTATACCACAAACTGCATTACGCTAAGTTGCTCCCTGTCTCTCTAATGGTTTCATCTCTTGTCTTTCCCCCCTATCGTAACCTTATTTAGATATTTAAATATTTTCATTCTGTTCAATTTGTCATTTCCATTGAGAGCTACACAAAAAATTGAGATCATATAAGTTGTAACATAATTTAAAAAATAAAAGGGAATGATGTCTTATGTAATTGTAGCTAAGTGTGCAAACTAACATATAAGATTGTATTTACTTTTAGAAAAGTAGGCTAGGAATAGAATTGGATTCTGTAAGAATCACTTATATTTTTGCTAGTATATTGATCTTTAAAGCTTCTCAGTTGCAGGAAAGCCAACACTTCAGTTTAAACATTTTTTCCACAGCTGACTTCATTGTGTGGTTTCTTTTCTTTAATCATAGAAGCCTTGTAGTAATTTTTTAATTCACTACACTTCCTGCCAATTAAAAAAGTAGACGTGGAGTATGACCTGGCTTAAACTGGAGATGTACTTGTCCCTGCATGCAAATATGTGCACACAAATTCTGCAAGTGGTTATTTTCAAGTATAGTTTCTCAAAAGCGCAGCTTACATGAATTGAAGGCTAATACAGAAGTATGATTCTGAGGTGTTTGTACTGGGAGTTCTCTGGGACCTATCACCTTTGCAAATAACGTGGATGTGCTTTTACCAGTTTCTTAGCATTGTAGCAGTTAACGTTGCCTTGGCAGCTCAAAGAAATTTACAGTTGGTTTTCTGTCGCTTTGCCATTTCTGTAGGTTAAGATGTAGTTTATCTGGGCTTAATTACAGCCTGCAAATTTTGATGAAACTTCTGATCTGTGGTGCATGAGATACATGTGCTGTAGATATTGGTACCCATATGGAAAACATTATGAAGAGCTCTAGTTTTAGAAAGTTACTGACTTGTGTGTAATATCAAGCTACCTTTGCACATTCTGAGAAGAAAACCCAAAGCAGACAGTTTTCTAAACAACCTTAGATGAACACTTAATGTATGCAAAGGGAAAGAAAATGTGGAAAAAGCCATCTTGTTGTGCCAAATAATCTGAAGTTTATGGCTCCAAAACCAAGCATTTATTCTTGTGATAACAAGTCTTTGAAGTGCTGTTTTAATTTAAGAAAATTCTAAAACTTAATAAAATGAAGACAGAAAGTTTCTGTTTATCTGTCGTTAGTGAATAGTATTGGATTAATTTACTTGGTTTTATGCTTTTTTTTCCCCTTTTCATTCCAGTTGCTATTTAGCTTGTATTGTTGTAGGAATAATCGAAGAAATATATATTAGATCCCAAGATACTTACTAGGAAAACTGATACTGGCAAGGAGGCATCATGTCTTCCTTAAATTTTTGATTGTTTTCAATTCTTAAGAAAACCAGAATTTTTATAACTCTGTAATATTTATTTTAGTTAGTAAATATTATATGTTAGAGAGATGCCATTTGTGCATGGCAGAAGTGAGACACATTGAACTGTAGTGCTTTTGCTAATAGATTTTTATTAGATAAAGGTGAGCACATGCACACATAGGCCCAAAATTATGTATATATCTGCCAAATACAGAGTCAACAGTAAACTTCTTTCTAGACACAGACACATTTGGAAAGTACCTAATTCTGACTCTAAGTTCCATCTCTGCCTCCAAGCATCTGAAGAAAACTGTTATGCTAGGTGCCCAATCCTTTCCCATGAGTAGCCGTGAGTAACCTTAGCATGACTCCAGGAGGATACCTGTGGCACCAACATGAGATGGGAACAGATTTTTGTACAGAAGGAAAAGAGTCTTGTGCCTTTGTGCCATGTAGGTGCATGGTTTGTTCTGACCTAGATCTACTTGTAGTTTATAATGCAATTTATTAAATTATACAATAAATTCACTGTCTTTCTTGGTTATACTTAGACTGATATGTCGAGGTAGGTAGCTTGAAATAAGAATCTTTCCCTTGTTTTTCAGAGAGGAAATCAACGGACAGCATTTAAAACGCCACTTTTATTTATTTTGTCAAGTCAACCTTGTACATGGCCTCTACTGTCTTTACCTATCTCCATCAAAATAATTAGTAATTCTTTTGCCAGTCTCAGCCCTTAAAAGTTGGCACTTCCAGTCATGATGGTTTGACCAAACACTGCGGTGTTTGCACATCTCTCTGCTAGACTTCCCTTACTCGTTTGCATAGATGAACTATGTTGATGATTACATTTCAGTGCCTTCTTTTTTTTTTCTCTGTTTTAGGGCTAATTATTATGAATAGTAGGTTTTAGAAAACATGAAGTACTTTTTAAAAAAGGTTATGTTACAGACTGCATAGGTATGTTGAACCTTTAAATATTTGATAGCTGCAATTTACTTTAAATGGAAAATGCCTGTAATTATATTTCCATTAAAAAAGGAAGGCATTTAGAGTACATTTTTATTACTGTCCTCCTTTATTTTTGCATTTCAATAAAATAATTATGTTTTTATGACATCTTTTTAATACATTAGCTTAGTATTAAAAAAAAAAAACAGCTGCAGCATGACTGTGATGCTAGAAACTGCAAAATTATCTGTAGAATCTTTGAAAGACTACTTACTATGTTCTGTAAAATCTCAGAACTTGAAAAGCTCTGTTTAGACGCAGTGAGATACATTTCATCCAAGTCTCTTGACTGCAGTGATTACACTGAACATAATCCTGACATTTCTCTTACTTTCTGCCTTCTGCTGGTGGGAGAGGGAAAAAAGGAATGGAGGTAATAGAAAACATCAAGCATGTTTTCATGGTGTTTTAATGTTTAATTTTCTGAAATTGTTAAATTATTTTGCAGTTGATTATCTGGAAAGTTGTTGCTCTACACATGAGTATCTTCAAGCCTCCACATTTCACTTTTTTAACTATAAGAAGAGGATTGTGAGCATAAGAAATAAAAACTTCACAAGAAGTAGGCCAAAAAATATGAAATTAATTCCAAGAATACATTAACATTTCTAAGACCTTCCCTCCTTTTCAAACTTAGTGTTGAACTCTATGTTTTCCTTCCTTGCCTTTCTTTACAGGTATTCATGTTCTTGCATGGTCCCCAGTACATGATTTCCCTTTTTAAATGAGTAAACAAGCCATGGTCCACTGAATAGAGAAGATTCAAACTCCTGAATAATACAGCAGTGAGGAACAAATGGGTTACTTTTGCCTTTTGTTCTTCTTTCCTCCTGCTTTGTGTGCTGTGACATGAATTTCTGATTCATTCCATTACGTATGCTCTCTCATGTCATAGAATCAGGCTTAACCTTTAGTGAGCTGGGGTCTGGAGCAGTTCAAGCTACATGACTATGTAAAGGTTTTTATGAGATCTTAATGTGCTAATTCCTATATTCCTGAAACTCAGTGGTCGAAATGACATCCAATTTTCTTAGCAAATCTGTGGCTATGAAGAGTTTCTCTTTTTTGATCTGTTTTTCCGTATTGTCATTCATTATAATTTCTTTATTATGATGATGTTAAGTCATCATATATGAAATGTATCTTGTGCACTCTTTCAGCTCGAGCCCAAAAGGTATGAAAGAATAGTAAATTGGTATTTATTATGGCTTTATATATATATGATTTTTTTTAATTTAACTTGGATTGCTAAGGAAAGTTATCATTATACTTTCAAGAACATATTGTTCTGTTTCTCCTTGCACTTAAAAATGTATTTTCCTAGAGTAAACAAGATTTACTTGTAAATGAAGAATTTACATAATTTTACAAAGCTTGTATTTTTGAGGTCTGTTGTGGAGAACACAGACTTCTGCATCTGTGAACACTATCAGTAGTTTGTCCTGAAAGCCACAGTGATCTTCTAAGTCACTTGAAGTTGTTTTGAGAATCCTTTGGATAGTTTGCATGTCTGTGAATCAGCTTATACTAACTTGCCTCCATTTCAAAGTCCAATATAAATAAATATATATTGTTTCATAATTAAATTTCGTATTTAACATTTATATTTGTTTAGCAGTTTAAATTAAATTTTTAAATATTTTACTTAATATGTGATTAGTGATGCATATAAGGTGAAATAACTTCATTATTTCCCTGTGCTGGAAAAATCTAGCATGTGCCAAAATGCCAAACATCTTTGTTGACCATAGAATTAAGAATTGTTTAACTAGTTTCAATGCTGAATATAGAATAAAGGAACTCTGTATGGATTCACTATGAAAACCTGCCCTATTTATATTGTTTTTAGCATTTCCCTGTTCTTTCTGGATGTTTTAAACTTCAGCAGTGTATGTGTCATGTTCTAGTGGCTAAGGTATATGAAAATATGTATGTGTATTGAGAATTATTTTTACAGTATCAGTATTGTGAAGTGAAATAAGTATTGATAAAAAAAAGGTATACATGTTAGTCTAAGTGTTAAGCACCAGAATATTGACTTGAAGGAATGTATTCTAGTAATTTTGGAAGCATAAACATGTGGGAGTGTTATCACACTCTCATAGCAGTGATGGCAAAAACAGGACAATAAAAAACAGGCAAGACATACCATAGACTGTAGCATCATGGAAAAGGAAAAGTCATCAGGACTTCAGTGTAGGCATTTAGTCTGATCCACAACGACCATCTTCTTGTGCTTTGTAATACTTCTGCTCCAGTTAAGGGCCGCAGTCTCAATATCTATGTGGAAAATCACCATACAGTAGCAGTAAGAGGACTGGAGGAGACTTGTAACCTGTCTCAAGCTTAAATTTCTGGCTAACTAATCCACAAACCTCAGTTATCTCCAAAGATCAGGGCATTGTTCCTTTTGTTCCAGAAAGGAATCCCTGTTTGGTTTTCTGGTTCACTTACTTAGGGATTAAAGGATGGTACATTAACAGAGGTACAAAACAGCCCACTTTCCTATCCACTGTCATTGTGTATTCTGTGATCAGGTTTCCTATGTATCATGATGGGGCATTGTCCCACAGAAATGATTAGTAAGGAAGAGTTACTAGAAATACAACAACACTTAATGATAATCATGAAGACTTGCTTGAAAAGCCTACCAAATAAAAGCATGATGTATTTTTTTCTCTCTTGAACCCTCTAGGTCAAGGCAGGGTGGTGTAGGGAAGAGCCTGAGTCCTAGAATTAATTTTAAATACAGAAGGAAATGATGAAAATTTTGTGGCTTGCTCCTTGCAGCTTGGACTAATGGCAGTTTTGCATCTTGGACATGGAGATGCTTAAGTTACCTCCACAGAAGGAAATATGTCTGTGAGTGTTCAAGCCATTCACTGACTGAAGTGCCAGGTAGCACTATCTTAGGTGTGGTGCCACAAAAATGCATCTGCACAGCGTTTAGACTTAGTGTATCTTAATGTGGGGGTGCCTTTATGAATTTGCAAGCATGTACCTGCCATAAACATAGGGTGTCTGCATTGTGCCATGCACTGTAGGCATTTTTTCTGTGAGGTCATGATCTTTATTGGTCTTTAAATCAATAAATTTACATGTGAAAGACTAAGAACTCAGAGAAAAAATGAGGCAAGATTTTTATGCACTGGTGAAATTCACAGTGGTCATGAGAAAATTCAAATAGATCATAAACAAATCTTTTGATGAGTAGTGTTATAATTGAAGTATTTTCAAAATTGAGCAGTGCATAGGAAGTCCAATGAGTAGTTCCAGGTTGCAGCAGAGAGGGAGCTGACAGAAGCAAGAGATGGAAGTTGGTTGTTTGTTATACCTAAGGATTTCTTACTCATGTAAATGAGAGAAATTCAAATGTATTTAAAAGAGAAAATTTGAAGAATTACGTAAAGAGGACAGGGCGCTAGATGTAATCTAAAGCTTAAGGAGACAACTGGGCTGACATTTTACTTCTGTGCAGCAGAAAAACAAAATCAATGCAATTATTCTAGAACTTCAGTGAAATCTGAAAAGATTGTGTCCTTTTGAAATAAAATTATTTTTGGAGGAAGTGTCTACTGTAATGACTTAATTTCTTCTTGTCTACCTTGACACTGGAAAATAACTGATAAAGCCTAATTTAGGATACTAATTGTTAAAAATATTAAACCATTTATTGGTTGGGGTTTTTTTTCCTCTGGAGTTCTGTAGCTTTGTTCTGGCTTTGTAAAATTTGATGTCAATTTTACAGTACTGTGTTCACATCCAGCTACTGTATTTTGTATCCATCAGCATCATTCCATTGGCTTGAAAGAAATAAGAGTGCTTTACATAATCTGTTGACCTAGTCATTTTCTCTTGAAAGCTTATCATCAGTGAAACAATAGAAGAGGAGAAATATGCATAAAATTATTAAATGAAATTTTCTTTGCTTGAAATGTTATATAATAATTTTGCTTGTATAGCATCAGTAAAGCCAAGTATCAGGTTGCTTGCCTAGAGAAGTCTTCATTTAAAGACACAGAAAATTCAGTTCCCTGCAAAGCCAGTACAGAATCTACCTGGTCTGAATCCGTAATTTGTTCACAGTTGATCAATGTGGGCCTTCCTTTTTTAGATACTCGAAACATCAATGAGAATATTCTGTGGGACATAGTTTTGTGGGTTAGCGAGAAAATAAATAAGCTGAATATAAGCCTCAGATATTTTTCCTTGGTTTTAAAACATCTAAGTGATAAATTTGCACTTCTAAAATACAACGAAACCCAAACTGACTGCCTCATAGTTAAAGGTCTTCTTCCTGAAAACCTAAAGTTTCTTTACTGTAACTAGACCTTGATGGAGTATTCTGTCTAGGAGTCTGCCTAGGTACACTGACGGAATAGCAGGAATAGGCACTTAATTATTGCTCGGTTTACTTGAAGAGTTAGGATACTGATTTCTTTAGCCTTTTGGAGGATATCACATTACTCTTTCCCCCCTTATTAATGGGAGTGTTACTGAACTGTAACAAAATGAGAACAGAGGGAGGATCTATTTTCTCGTTAAAAGGCATTTGGCAGTTTTTATTTTATCTAAAGATAAATTCTGCTTTTAAAAAAACAGCCCAAACCCCCAAAATCTATGCCTTCTGTTTTATGTAGGAAGTTTTTTTCCTGACTATATTAATTCTTAAAATAAATGCAATATTAAGGTCTAACTTTGCCAAACACCGCACTTCTCTGAAGTGTTCACTGAAATTTGTACCTGTTTAAGTCAAGCCAAAAACATTTCTAGATGACAGAGAAGATGCCACCTGTTTGAAATAAATGTCCCAGTGCACAACTATGTTATTGAAGCGAACTGTTTTAAGACCTGAAATCCTTTTTAGGATAATTCACATTTTTTCAAAATACATCTCAAAAGCCAGACTTAGTAGTTCATTTATGTGCAGGCTTGAGGCATTATCCTTGTTCCTTTCTCAAGCTTCTATGAAATGTTCATATAAGAAAGTTCTGGTATGTTCACTTACAGCCCAGTTAATTAGAGAGTTATTCTCCAAAGGGGTAGAGTAAAAAGGTGAATGTGAATTTAATAAAGGCAAGAGAGAATGCAAAAGACGAAGTGGAAGGAATGAGTGAAGAAAGGAGAAATAAAGACAGAACCTTTGGCTTGGCCACTTCTTTGAGTAATCCTTGAATGTATTTGCGTGGAGGGGCTTGCAGTCAGACACAGGTTTATTTTAGTTGCAATTTTTAAGTGTCTGTATATGATCCTTCTATTAAATGGAAGTTACATAGCAGTACTAAGCCTGCAGAAAATACAGCTGAGGATTAATCTAAATTGGTTGTGCTTTTTAAAATGTTCCAGACAGTTTTATTTTAAGCTTTTTAAATCAGAGCTAATTTTGTGATAAATAATAAGCTTTAAGCCAACAATCTCCAAAACTATTCCTTCCTTCCCAGTATAATACTCCCAAAACTTAAATGTGCCCTAAACATTTTCAAAGAATGTTGTTTCTTTGATAGAATGTGGATAGCTGTCTCAATAATTGATATTATCTGTGCAGATGGATACTTCACTGTGTAATGAGTGTACTTAAGGTAACACAGCTAATTTTGCCCACCAAACAGACATGCTCCTGCTGTGCTGGCCCACAGTCAAGTATGAAGGATAAGAGATACAATCACATTGAGAATAAATTTTCTTCTCATGTCAAACTTTTATCATAGTTTGAAAACTAGTTTAAAAACTCATTTGTGAAATGAATGCAAATCGAATTAAACACTTCTCTAGTATCATGAGTTATTCAGTATTGTAAGTCATTGAATTTACATGACAGATTTCTTAGTCCAGGTTTGGAATGGGTATACACACTCCTATTGAGATACTGGGGGAATGTAGGAAAGATGATTACAGATCATCACCTGCTGCATCGAGTGCATTATTGCATCTTTTGGTAGTTAAGCTTACAGATACATGGTTCTTGCTTTTTTCAGGCTATTAAAAAGTGCAACATGGAAACCAAAGTTACTGTAACAAGAATCAATGATGTAATCTGAATTTAATGTACATACTCTATTAACACGTATCAAAGAATATTATATTTATATATCAAAATAAACAGTGGTAGAAATTAATAACTGAATTCTTGTTTTCCATTTCAGGTCAAGAAATGGAGAACTGAATTTCAGTTTCCATATGCAAGATAATATAATGTGAATACTTGCATTATTTTGTTTTATCTTGGTTATAATTAGTGGTTTAAAGTCTTTGTATAAAAAGCCATGAGTGATTTATAATTCCCCGTATGTATTGTGTGTGTCTCTGTTTTTAAGACATTTCAAGTCTTCAGGTATTATCTGAGATAACCATTTCTTACTAGATCTGACAGGATTCATGTTCTCTTTCAGGAGACGCTGATAGATTGGTGCGATGAAAAGGAACTTAATTTGATTTTAACAACTGGAGGAACAGGGTTTGCACCGCGAGATGTCACTCCAGAGGTGAGATAGACCTGAAACAGAAAAATCTGCCCTTTGGTATAGAAATGCATGAGTCTGGAGGAGGAGGGTGTTTTTTTTATTTCCTCTGTAACTTTATTTTGCAGTATCTGTGGAGAGGTCAAGTGATACACAACTTGGAAGCAGAAAAAAGTAATAGAAAATATAGCACAAGAGAATTACTCTGACCTTGGGTTCTGACCCAAAACTATTTTCAAACTAAAATGTGGTATAGTATAATGGTTTTCCAGTCCCCTTACAAAACAAAATTCTAGTGGCTTTTAGGCATAAATTTCCTTAGCACTGCAGTACAGCAGTGTTAAGCAAAATCTTGAGTGGCTTTTGTTGTGTCTTATACAAGGAAAAGTGGGATAAGTGAGATCCTTTGGTTGTCCCTTGCAGAATACTGCATTGACAACTACTGCATTATAGGTAAGAGTGTGAGGCAGATAGTAGGGGGGAAAAGTTCTATGCAAAGCCACTGTGGGCCTGCTTGTCAAAAAAATCTAAACAGGCACAGAGGTGGAGGTAACCTGCACCAGTAAATGTTGCTCAGGAAATTTGCTTACATTCCACTTACATGGAGTTAAAGTAAGGCAGGTTACTTAACCTAATGATCTCATGGCCATGAGTTGTCATGTGAAATGACTGTGTGATTGTTGTTGAAGTATTTTGGTATTTATGGTTCCAAATTAGATTAATATGAACTTTTAAAATCACATACTTTATTTGGTTTGATTATGTATACTAAAGGGCAGAATTAAGATTGAGCAAGTTGTGTTTATTTGCATAATTTAACATAACTAGATTTCTCTTAAGTTCTCATGTAAGTTTTCAATTGCTTAGACTCTCAAGTTGGTTTGAGTTCTTTATAGGATATCTACAATGCTTTTTACTTACAAATGTGTTCTGTCACATGGCTGCAGTTCTAATTTTTTTTTCCATTAGGAATCTAAAACCATTTTTTTAATTTATTGTAAAACATTTGTGTGACTAAAGAAAAGTGTAAACAAAATACTCCTGTTCGTTACTTCTGATGGTTTTAGATTATATACTAGAAACCTTGAGTAACTAAAACCTGGGGGGGTTTCTCTGTATCAGGAAATGGGAACAATGTTAAGATGAACACAGTGTGGTACCTAGTGAAACTGGTTTTGCGGATTATTCACTGTGCTAAAGCCACCATAATTGAAAAGTGAGTTGGTTAAATTTGTCTCTTGCTTGCAAACTAATGTAAAGCTTTTGAAGGTTGTGTTACCAGGACTGTGTAGAAGGAGGGATTAATTTCTGCTTCAGTTTTCCTTTGTGCAGGGTCAAGCCTAGGCGGCAGTGCCAGACAAAAAGCATTGTAGCCAGTGCTAAAAATAAGCCACAGATTGTCAAGCAGCATTTGGGAAAAGAAATAAACAAATGAGAACTCTGCACATAAACACCTAGGATTTTCTTTATGCTCCATTGCTGTTGCTCAAACTAATTAAGACAGGCAGGGGTGATTTTTTTCATCAGTTTCGTTGAGTAAGGCATTTTGAAAGTTATCTGAGTTGTTAATGTGTCTCTATATAATAAAAACGCATTGATATAAAAATCATTAATAACTGGTACTGAAGAAAAACTGCATGTTTTTTAAACGTAAAAGATATGCAAGACTTGGACTGATCATAACAGAAACAAATGTTTTGACTGTCAAATTATTTCCATATTTTAAAAGAACTTTTATAGGAGAGTATTTACTCACTTTTCACTTAGTTAAGTTGGATTAATTTAAATCACAGTGGAGATATTGAATCCCAGGTTTATTACAAAGTGGCAATGACAAGCGTTCCTATGATAGGATTTATTACATCATTCATTCAAACAAATGTTTTTAAGGAAAGAAAGCCAGTTTGCCAGTAAGTGTCATACCAAAAACATACTAAGAAGCCTAAGTTTCGTCCCCATATTTTCTGTCTTTTGGTCAATGAAAAAACCAATTCAAAACGGAAAATTCATTATGTCAACATGAAATGTGCAATAACAAGCCTTTAGGAAAACTCGCATTGATGTAGGAAGTGGTTTCCATCTCTTCTGTGTATGGTGTTGGTTCAGCATGCTTTCATCACTGAATTGATAGCGAAAGGATGCGATCATGGCATTGTGCTATTGAGATGTCAGCTTTAGGATGTGATTTTAAAACTTTTAAGAATTGAATCTCATACTGGAAGATGTTTTAGTGTTTTTCCTTAAAACAGAGACAGCAGTCCATTGAGTCATATTTCTGCTGGTATGTTTCAATCCTGCTTCTCCTTAGCTCTCTTGTACTTTGGATTAGAAGCAGGTTTCTCTGCTTCGTTTTCTAGTATAGATATATAATCGCTATTGAAGATACACAGTAAATGGAGTTCCCAAGAGTAATTGCAACCCAAAGACTTAATGTTAATTGAATTTTGTAATTATTGATAAAATTGAAATTAAGTAGCATAATGTAGCTAAAAATGGCTTCTTGATACCTCAGAAATATGTAATTAAGCACCTCAAAAAATTAGTAGTTTTCCCACTCACTTTGCCTTTTGAACACTATATCAGAATCATTCCAGGTTATTGCAGTTGTTTCAATGATGTGTAATGACATTTTTTCTCATAACGAAATAGAAGATTTTAGGAATATTTGCAATATCTGATTTTCCTTGCCTGTTTCTGATCCCTAAATTTATAGCCTCAGTCTAGTCAATGGGTGGAGAGAAACTTTTGAATTAGTTCCTACGATTCACATTTTGAGGAGCAAGGTCAGTTTAATTAAGCAGTGTGAATATCCTTCACTTTCTTGACTGCACAACTAGAAGTGATGCAGTGCGTGTGGATATTTAAAAAAAAATTCGCTCAATGAATGGCTGAAATTGAAAGTAACTGTGTTATAGATGTTATTAGTGAATGCTGGAATTCTTAACTGTTATGGCAGTTGGTGGTAGTTTGCATTTATACTAAAGCTGAAGTGTAAGCTTAATTTTGTAGATACAGCCACATACAGCCACATTTATGTTACAACATAATTTCACATATAATTTGTGGAGATAGTCTTTAAATCTCTGCTGGAGTTGCTCGTGCAGTCTGCTTGTTGATTAAAAAGTGTTTGTTGCTGGGCAGAGATCCAAGTATGACCCAAGTTAATTTATTTAGGGAGCTTTTGTTTTATACATCCAGATGCAAACATTTATTTCTTGGAACTACAATACTTCAATGGTAGTTCTTACAGAATGTTGATAACAATATACATTAACTTCTGTGAAAAAAATTTAATAGTGTTGCAGCATTTTTATCAATACTAAGAATCCTTCTGAGATAGAAATGCATTTTCTCTGTTGCTGTTGCTCAGTACAGAAGGGAAAGGAAAAAATGTCATGTATACAGGTGCTCTGCTCAGTTTTCTATCTTCTGTCTTCTCTACTTTTACATTTATTCTTTTGCAAAATTGTACATCCAAAAAATTCATTTGTCTGTCTCCTAACAGAGTCTTCTAGCTGTTTTCTTATCCTTTGTCTCTGGTATGATTCTGTGCGAGTCTTGTTTGCCCAGCTACGATTCTAATTATATGTACTTAGATAATAGCAGTAGAAATCAACGTATGGTCCTCAACTGATGATAGACATTCTTGAAGTGTCTCACAGTGTGTATTCACAAGTAGTTCATCCACACTGCAGATAATTTTGAGCCCTAAAATTTTAAGATAATACTATATAAAAAAATAGAAGAGCTGTTTTCCAGCATGTAACACCAGACAGATGTTTCCCTGAAGTCTTCCTACTTTTCGAGTGTTCTGGAAAATTTATGAATGCTTCTTTTGGTTTTTGCTGTTTATATTCTTCAATATTTATGGACTGCTTTAAAATGTATTTACACACATACTTGTTTTCATTATTCTGAAAATATATGCATACTTATTTATTCTTTCACCAGAGCTGTCTAGTCCATGAAAAGAAATCATTGTTCTCTGGAACTCCCTTCTGTTCGTCAATGTTTCTGAAAAATCATGCTCAGAATGAACAAAATACTCTGAACATACCACACAGAATCCATGTTTGGAGAGAAGAAAGTCTCAGTTCTTCTGTGATATGTCTTTTATATTCAGTTCAAAATTGCACCAGCATTTTTATAATTATTGCCAAATGCAAATTTTTATCATTTGGCTTTTCCCCATTCTCTAAGGTATCTCTCATGGATTTTTCTTCAAATTCCATTTCACTTCCACAGGCTATTTTAATATCTGTATCCTTTCTATTTCTCTGTCTCAAGTAATGTTGGAAACCCTCTTGATCTCTATTATTTTTAGTTTTCATGTGTTTTGTCTGTTTGTTTGCTTGCACTTTAATTCTGTTAATGAAATAAGATGCTTATGACACAATAGGATATGTCGTGTTATAGCCATACTCTCACAGCAATACGTTCCATCAAAGTAACCCAAATCCACTGAGACTTAAACTTTTCAAATCACAATTTCCATTTAACAGGCAGCAACTTCAACTAAAAATGATATATAGGAGGCTTTTGTCCTCCCTGGTTCAAATAGTGCCTTTCCAGAGCAGCAGGATTTCCATTACTGTTTGTTGTGGATATAGGAGTACTTCTGTTCTTCCTCAGCAATATTTTAGTGTTGTCACTGGAGCAAAAGAAAATAATTTCTTTTTTACAAACTGTCACTTCAGGATGGCTCCATAGTGAGGAGGAATGAAGCCTTCATCTCACATGGGACATAAGTAATTTTGTGGTAGGAATAGTATGAAATTGCAACCTCTAATAACCCAGGCTATTGTTTCAGTTTTTCACCCTTCAGTATTCCAGGTACCCTCCAATTTAATAGCCTATTTAAGCATATATTTTTGTAGTCTCTTTTAAAACTGTAACTTTTCCATATCTCTTAATGGAGGTCTTGCTCTGAGTAAAGTTTGATTTCTGTGTTGAGCTATTGTATGCTATATGTTCTATGTGTGGATGACATCTGACCCTGTAACTTGCCATCAGATTTTTTGAGGCCTTCATATTTCTTAGAAAATTGTTTCCAACCCAGCTTGCTCCTAAAGGGTCGGAATTACAAAACCTTCCCACATGCATCTAAGCAACAAATGTGCTTAAATGGAGCAGATTGCTCTGTGACAGACTCCTTCCAAATTCTGTGCTACTCTGTTAGAAGTTTATCAGCAACTCTGTAACCATTCCCTTTTTCCTAGCTTACATGATTAGGTCTTTATCTGGTCTGCTTTAATTTTTCAATAAAATTTATTATTTGATATGCCGTATTTAGTGTTATAAAATCCAAATATAGTTAAGTGCCGTAATACTTCAATTTAAAATTATATATTTAGATTTTTAATATCTCTTGAGAAGGCATGTTGTTATAGCAGAGTTGATATGTTTAGTTGCAGAACACTTTTCATTAAACATCTATTACCAGTTTCTTTGAGAAGCGGCAGTATACAAATTACAAATTGCACCACACAGCACACTGTCAGTTTACAAAAGTACCTGTGTCTTGAGAAATTCCACTCTTATTTAGCTGAGTTACAAGGGGCTAAAAAGTGCCTTTCTCTTCTCTCATTTGAGTTTCTCGGGGAAACTTGGTAGCACACCATCATCACTGAAGGGCTCAGTTGTGCTGTCATCAACTGCAGTTGCTGCATGGAAACACCTGCAAGCTGCTTGGACAACTGTAGTGAGAAGTGTGAGGGGGAAGAAAGGCAGATCCCATTTCAGCTCTCTTTACTCAGCTATCAGAGGTTACTCAAAAAATAAGACCATCAAACAAACACTACAGATGATACTTGTCTGTATATGGTATTTATGTGTCTAAAATGCAAAGCTGCATTTTTTCTTCACATTCCCTTTTAAAAAGTTTCAACTGTCAAAGTGGATATAGAAAAAGGTCAAAAAAATATGATGGTGAGGAGAGATGCTTTCTGTGAGACTTACACAACTCAGTCTGTTTAGTTTATCATAGAGAACACTGATAAATAACTTTATTTTTTCCTGTACTTTCTTTGGGAAATAATATATGGTACTAAAGTCTTGGTGGATAGCAAAGGCTTTCTTTTCCTACTAAAGAGAATTGTAAAGATAGCTGGTGATAGAAAGCTTGAGCCAGAAAAATCAAATAAAATCATCATAATGAAAGGCTTTATGTGTTTGGGTTGGTTTGTTTGTTTAAGAGATTAAGCACACAAGCAAATTCCCTAAAGAGCTGTATTCTTCATTTAATGCTATCAAATCAAAAGTGTTGGCTAGTGGGAGAAATGTCTTATAAAACTCAGGTTATCTTGTACTCCTTGCAGAACTCATGGATGATGTTAAATGAACCATCCTGCACTTACAGCCTTATGTTCTGAATGTGTTAGCTGAAAAGATAGTTTGAATCAAATGGATCCTGAAATGAATTATATTTTATATTTTATATCCTGAATTCAAAAGGGTTACATGAATTGCTTTAGTCTCTTTTTTGAAAATGCAAAACCCTGATACTATTGGCTGAGAATGCTGGGGCAAGTATCTTTCTAATTACTTAACTAATGTGTTAACCTTCTTTGTAAAGTTGTCTGACCACCATATCTTAAAGGTAATGCTAGCAGAATTCCTGTTAAGCCTTTGGATATTTTTGCTTATTTGAGGATCAGCTTTCATTTGCTTTTTTTTAGCTGTCCTTAATACTCTTGAATAGCAAGTAGAAGCTGTGTTTTCTGAGTTTCAAACATGTAGGAAATATTTGCAAGCTCTGCTGAAAAGAATAGTAAAACAGCAGTAAGGAATTTGAATGTTTCATAAAATGAGAAGCAAAGCCACAGTAATGAGCCAGGAAATCTCACTTTTTTGTTTTTAAGTTTTTTAATTAAAGGATTTTTTCCAAGATGATTTAGGAGTGGCATTTTGAAGAAGGCTGGCATGTCCTGAGAGTGAACAAATGGTTGCTGTGTGAGTGAACCCAGTACTTCCAAAAGTACACCCAGATGAACAATATTATTATGGTGTACTTTTATAATGGGGTAAAGAGAAGGATTTTCCTCCTTTTGGTTTTACTGGTGCCTTTTAGCTGTGTTTTCACAGTAGAGCCCACAGCTCATGTATACATTTCTCTATTAGTTTAAATGAACTGGCTTGTCTCCTATTAGCCACAACAGTGAATATGTCTTGCAGTCCTTTCTGTAACTGGGGAAGAAAAATAGGCCTGCCATAGGACTTCTGCATAATGAAATTTTCAATTTGGAACTTTCGGAATTTTTTTTTTCCTCTTAGGCATTTCTAAAAATAGTTTCCATTAAAGCATCACTTTGGAGAAGATAATAGGAAACTGAACAAAATTAAACATCAAGTTAAAGCAAAATAGTCTTGAAAACATTGTCAGGCCTGTAATTACACAGTTTTTGCCCTTAATGTGTCATTTTTTTCTGGTCATGGTCTAGTACAAAGAGTTTAGTAAAAGCTTAATACAGGGAAAATTAACAAAAAAATAATATAGACGTGTTAGGAAGACTTCTCTGTGAAGGGAGCTTAAAGACATGATAACTAGAGGGCGAATACTAGTTTGGATTTAAGATGTATGAAAAATTGAGTGAGTTAGTTCTTTTGATATTAGCACACCAGAATAGCAAAATGACTCACTATTAAAATAGTTGATCATTAAAACTAATACTTATTAAAGAATAGAGAATTTCTCGTTTACTTCTTCCCTGCTGTGTCGGAGCTTTTCCAGCCACTAAGTGGAAAGAAGCCAGGAGAGTCTTGGAAAGCAGCTGGCTTCAGGAGTTATTCTTAGGCTTATAACTAGTCCTTCTCCTGCTTTTTCTAATTGCTACCACATGGAGCAGTGAAGCTTTAGCAAAACGTTGACTCAGTATAAGTACCAAGATAGAAAACCAAAATGATTATTGTCACGCTTAGGCATGAAAGTCTTACCAGTTACGGACAAGAAAATAATTACTTTTAAACTTTTATTTAGACTATATTTTAGTTTCTTGTCCTTTCATGCATATATTCTTTTTTCAGTTATTTTGTCACTGGAATACCTAAATTAATAGCGAGGTGCATAACCTACTGTTATTCATTGTTGACATTTAAGCTGTCACTGAATTTTAAAAGGCCATATTTTCCTCCACAAATAAGCATTTTCTTATGGTACGCTGAGATCAGTTTGTCATAGTTCATTTTCATTAAGCTTGGAAAATCTCCCTTCAGTGAGAAGGTGATGGCAATTTTGTTCTTGATGTGGCACAGCTAATTGTAGTTCCTGCTGGCCACAAAATCACAGGATTTTATAAAACTGCCAATGCGTGCTCTAAGTACCCTGTACTCTAATATCTCTGGTTCAGCCAGTATTTGCAGTTCCTGGCTGGTTTATGCCATTACTAATCATATGATGGAAGTCTCTTGGTCTTCTCTGCCTAAATTTTTTGCCATTTTGTTGTGAGTCCAAATAGTAGTGTTCAATACAGGAAAATTTGGGTATGGAAGGAATTCCTATTCTATGTCCCAAATTTCTAAATTTGAAGTTCTGTTAACCCTATTATTCTTGTGCCTTGCTCTGCTAGAAGAAGGATGAGTGGCTGATACCCAGAGATCAGTATAAATAAAGTTCCATCAGCTTAGCCTATCACTACTGTATTCTTTTAAAACTTTGTTGCGTTTGAGTGCATGGCAAGTTCATACAGGTTCTCTCTGTGACCTTTACAAATTCTAATTCAGCAAGGGCACAGCAAAGCTAATGATATGTTTATATTGTCTAAGGTTCTCTTCAGTTTGCGGAAGAGGGAAGAGCTGGCTTCTTGTTTCATATTACTGCTTTGTCAAAGTGGAATGTAGGTTTTCAGTGTTGACAATAAAAAGTTAATGTGCAGGTAGATAAATGCACACACAATGTGGACTTCTAAGTAGACAGAAATAGTGAAATTTGATTCTTGGTTGATTCTTTAAGTTTCTGGGTAGATACTGAATAAAAAGTCTCATGACTTAAATGACAGATGAGTTAAATTACTGAACTTTATTAGTGCTGGTATTTTCTCAGTTCTTACATTTCAGAGTTCACTGCATGTTTCTGAAATAAAGCAGCAGCTAAGATTTCTGAAACAATTTAATCTGTTTAAAAAAAAAAAACATGTTAAATGGCAGAGTGCTTAAGCTAAAGAGAAGAGGATATTCAAGGTAACAGAAAGGTGCTGTTAAGTTTGATACTTAGAAGAGGGTTACCCCACAAGATTCATAAAACTAATTCTTTTCATGAGAGTGTGGGTGTGTCTAAGCCACATTCAAACACCAACCTACACTAATAATGAGTAACAGTTAATGATGACTTCCGTTTATCTCACAAATGGCCAGCAGTGGCTAATGGGTACTCCTGTTCAACTTCACAAGCCATTTTGCAGTGGATATGGGAATGAGCTCACAAGACCAACCCCTTTCCCCTCTTATACTAGAGGTGCTAGAGGTAAGTGTGGTTTTGGGGAACAGGGGTGGGAGGTCATGACATGGAAGTGATGCGGGCTACTTAAATTTTTCACAAACCTCAATAAAGGCATGTATCTGGGGATGGGCAAAGATTCAGTTGAATTCTTATTTTTTGCCCAAAGAGATTACCCAGTCCTAAATTGACATGCTTTCCTTGAACTGGGAGTCAGAAATCCCTTTTCTCTTCTGTTTTTCTGCTGCAGAAATTCCCAACATTCCCATTATGTGGGCTCCAGAGAGGGGTAAGCAACATCTTCAATCCCACCCAATCATTTCCAAACTAATTCTTTGCTAGTATTTTTTTGCTTTTTTAATCATCATCAGAAAGTTTTTAGACACATTTTTCCCATTTGTTTGATTTTCTTGTGGATTCTCATATTTTTGTTTTGTAGGAAGGTCCCATGGCCTCCCCAAGTGCTAGGGTCAGACTCATTTGCTGTTTCCATTTGTGTGCTATTCTCCTGTGGATTTTCATGGTTCGCTCTGATCAAATGATATTGCCAAAGGGTGAGCATCTAGATTCTTGGGACTGTTTCACTCATGGTATCCTAAGCTGTTGGAAAAGCACTGCCACCCTGCTGCCCTGTCTATTGTTTGGCAGGTTTATGTTTTGTTCTTGCTGACAGTTGCATCTGATTATTGGTGGGCTTTGGTCTTTTTCTGCCTTCTCTATCTGGGGACTGCCTGGCATTCACTACTGTCTTATATTCTACCTGCTGGCTGTGTGGCATTGTCCTCCTGAAATCTTGGCACTTTGCCTGACTGTCTGGCATTGCCTCTTGACCAGCTAATTGCTTGACAGTGACTGCCTACTGCCCTGTCCATCTGTTGACTGGCATGTATCGCCTCCTTATTGTCCTTTCAGTCTTACTGTACATGGGCATTGGCCTCCTGCTGCCCTGTCTCCTGCTCCAAGTGCCTGGCATTGCCTTCCTGCTGAGTGCATCTGCTGACTTTGTGGAATTGCTCTTCTGCTGCTTGGCACACCTGCTGACCGTGTGGTACTGCTTTAGCAACTTGCTGAATGTTTGGCATTTTCCTCATGCCTTTTCACCTGATCCTTGAATATAGTGTCCCTTTGCTGCTCTTCGAGTCTGCTTACTCACTGATACTTGCTCTTTTGCCATCCTGTCCACTTGCTTTTATGCCTGGCATTTCTATCATATCGTCCTACCCATCTGCCTAGATTTTATTTCTAAATATGCACCAGTCTGAAAAGATTAAGAAGAATTGTAAGGAATGGGGAAAAACTATTGTCTGGCTCCTTCATGGTCTGATTCAATTTAACATACCAGCCAAAAACTGATCTCAGTACCAGCATTCAGCTTTTTCATAGCACTACTCAAAACCCTTTCCCATCTTATGAAAAAAGAAACCAAACCCAACCATATTGAATTGTATTTAGTCTTTTCTTCCATCACTTTATTTGATGGGTGTATTACTACAGTAATACTGTATTAAATATTAGATTCAATAGTAATTAACTAATATTACTTAAGGTATCTCAGAATCTGTGGAAGGAAGGTAATAACAGGAGAGAAAACCAGTCTGTTGCTCAGCCTCAGAAAGATTAAGGTTTGACTGTAGAGCTGTGTTCATTAAACACAGTGGATCAAAGAAGCTAAGTAAGAAGTTTTACAGGTCTCTTTATTTAAAACAGAGGATTGCAACTAATCTAAATAAACAATTGGGTCAGTACAGTATCACCAAACTGAAGTGTGTCCTAATTCCTGCTTTCTACTCTTTCTGTACTGGGGGAATGATCAATTGTCAGTTTACAGAAACCTTTTGTCGCTCTCTCACAGATTAAGAACAAGAACTTTACTACATCTGTAAGGTCCATAGTAAGGGAATAAATCATTGTCACATCTTAGAATAAGAAGCAGGATTTCCTGCCTCTTCTTTTAATTCAACTCATTTGACCTCTTTTCCTAGCTCTGCCGCAGTTTCTAGCTTATTATGACTGTTTGTGGATTTAATTGTGTTTTTGAATCCAGTACCAACTAGGAACCGGAGAAAATATTCTGTTGTAATGAATCCTATCATTTCATAATAAATTCTTACTATACTTAAATAGATTGTATTTAATGTTCTTTTAACCTTAGCTTTTAATTTCTTCAGATATATTATTACTGCTTTTGCTATCTTCAGAGGTACCTTAAATATGCACAGTTATGTCTAAGCACAGAGGCAGGGCAGCATCCCTTGAGACACTAGCAGCTTTCACCAGTGTGGGACCCACAGTGGAATCAGAGAAAGACGCTGTGAGAGAGCACCTTGTTCCCGTGTCCCCAGAACTAGCTTGCTGCTGTGGAAGATGGCTCCCAGGACAGTTGACACTGTTCAGAGGAAGAGCTAGTAGGACCCTTCTCCCAGTTTTCACATTAACATCTAGAAACCAGTTAACTTATATTTTGCTCCAAGGAGCTGGAGGATGTGAATGTCCACCTTTATTTTACTCCTTTACCATCTCCTAGGCTCTCCTATCCTCTCTCTTTTCAGCCTTTCCAACTCTCTCTTGCTTTTCCAAGCATATTTTTTTCACAACTTCATGAACTCTTAAAGATGGTAGGCTGTCAGTCTCTCACTTCCCACCACCTTCATGTTGTTGAAGGGTGTGGTGACAAGAACGGGTCTCAGTGGCAAATCTCTTTCTCCAAGCTTTAACTCCCAGTGTTATTTTGATGCTTCCCTAGGCAGTTTTTGGAGAAGTATAGCAGGGGCTGTAAGGGAGGAGGAACATTCACTCTAGCACTGCAGGGCTGCAGGGTACTGCTAGAACTCACTCCTTATCCCAAGAAACACAAGTAATTTGTTCATGTATCATTTTAGTTCTTTTTAATATAGGGTTTTTTTAAAATTAGTATTACCTCAAAAATGTGGGGATTTTTTTCAAATAAAATTCAAATTAAAGAAATTTTAAATGCAGAAAAGCAGCAGAAGCTGGAGGAAAATAAACACTTTTTCTTGAATGTATGGAATTTTATTGGCTGAAAATTATACCTGCCACAGAACTGATGCAGTGCTGTCTTAGGCAGCTTCACTGTAATATATCAAGTTAAATTAGTTTTCCATGTGAAATGATTAAGTTATGGTACAAATGTTTAAATTAGTTTAAAAAGAATCTGTGGTAAATTGAAAGAATAAATTTTAGGTTTTGTCTTATAGATGAGTCAACATTTGGTTAAAGAAATAATGAAAATTTTCCACACAAAGCCTTGGGAGTAACATCTTCTCTATCAAATCCCCATAACAGTGATATATAACATTATTTTATTTTTTTAATTTTTTTTATTTTTAATAGGGTTTTGGGGAGGTTTTTTAAATCCTTTGTTCTTATTACTTTCAGGAGGGGGCAGGGAGGAGTTTGAAGGTATTTGTTAGTCTATCCTGTGCTAATTTTCTACCAAAAATTAGCTTTTGAAACAGTCGTTAACAGTTACAAGCCTTTCTAGCTCATAGAGTTTCCCTTTCCAGAATAACTAAATTTCCTGTTACCAGCCCAGTTGTATCTCAGTTTTATTCCTCTTGTTAGACTCTTTTCCCTCCTTATTGTCTCTGATAAAAAAACCCTGTTACAGTTCTCGGTCATTTCCTGGACCACAGTATCTAAATCCTACAAATTATTTGTCAGGAGAGGGAGTGTTCGTTGTATATTCTCTTTACTTCAATGCAATTTTTAATTTCCATTTATTTTTTTGCAGTTCACTTTCTTCATTCTTCTCTGTTTTCTAAAGGTATCCTTTCTGATGATAGCAGCATTGCAGCCTCTAAGCAACTAATTTCTTCAGTTGTTTCTGAAAAGAAAACAAATTCCTAACTAATACACATCTTTTGAACTCAAAAGGAAAGAGAGATATATGATTATTTTTCTACCATGGGATTTCCAGAAGTTGTTTCAGTGCCCTGATCCGTTTAATCACTGCTTTCACTTTCAGTTGAAGTTTTCCATTCTTTTAAGAATAATGTGTCTGACAGTGACTCTTATGAAGTTGGAATTCAGATTTTGTTATGTCTGTATGTTGCTTCTGGATTCAGATTGAAAAATGTATTTGGTTAATTTTAGACAAGAATGCCTTAAATGATACATATTGTGCTGAAGAACATACATGCCTTTAGGTTCGTGCTTGTCATCATTGACAAAGGCTTTTGCTGTTACAATGCACGTAAGAATTTGCGGAATGAATATTGATACAGAGTAAATTCCGGTGTCTCTCTACTGTTACCTCTTAACTTAGTTGGCCAGTAGCTTTTGTTGGAAAAATGAGGAGATGATTGTTGCATTAGGAGTATAGAAATTTGACAGAAAATCCCTTGCTTCCCAGATGTTCCCCAGAGATCAGAGGGTCTGGATACAGTCAGCTTATTCTCTGACTGCAACCAGTTTGGCGCTTTAAGTCTGGTCGCATTCAGTAAGAACTTTCATGAGCACAGATTCGCAGATAGTGTAGTTCATGAAAGCAACATGTTATACATTCTTGTTAGATTGGCTGTAATAAATACACTAGATCTACAAAATATAAGTGTAGGGCACTATGTACAACTCTTCCCAGGTATGGTCCAAGGCAGACAGAGGTGCAAATCTGATAAAGGCATCTCAGCTTTGGGGAGGGAGAGAGGAGCAAGCCTGTTGACTTGTCTGCAGAATGGGGTCATATTCTCATCCTCTGCCGAAGAGGATTTCAAATGCCAAATTTATACTTTTGGGAGAAGTGGAGATGAGATTGTAGTTAAATATCCAGTTGCTGCCTCCATAAATCGTGGCGGGGCAGCCGTTTGTATATCAAGGAGGGGTTTCTCACCCCTAGCAGCAGGCCATCATGCCCACATTAATCTCTTTACCACACATCTCACACCATCTCTCTTGGCTTTAGGCCTTATTCCTACAGATGGATTTGCAAAGTAATGAATCAGTGACTATTGCAGAATTGTTTCCCCCCTGTACATTTTGCTGCTGTTCTGCCCAGACAGGTTTTAGATTCAGCCTGGAGAAGAGAAGGCTCCAGGGAGGCCCTATTGCCGCCTTTCAGTACTTAAAGGGGGACTGTAAAAAATGGGACCAAGCTTTTTAGCAAGGCCTGATTTGATAGGACAAGGGGGAGTGATTTTAAACTGAAGGAGGGTCAATTTAGATATTAGGAAGAAATTTCTTATTGTGAGGGTGGTGACGCACTAGCACAGGTTGCACAGAGGAGCTATGGATGGATGCCCCATCCGTGGGAGTGTTCGGTCAGGTTCGATGGGGCTCTGAACAACTTGATCCAATTGAAGATATCCTTGCTTATTGCAGGGAGGGTTGGTCTTAAATGAATTTGAAAAGGTCTCTCCTGACCCCAACTATTCTATGAGTTCCTGGAGCTTCTTTCATTTCATTTGGGAGTTTGATGAAGTCAGATTTATGTAATTGTTTGGAAATTTTGTCTGAGACTGCACCTAAGCTTTTGTTTGATTCAGCCTTTACTGCACTTATGGAGCGTCATAGCAACAGTCTTTTTCACCTTCGTTGTTTGCTTTCAAGAAATATTTGTACACCTTTAGACTTTTTTCTTGTAACCTTTTTGCAGATAGACTGAGTAGTAAATAAGCTTTATTTTGTGTAGTGTTGCAGTCATGTACATCACTCATTCAAGTGAGCTCATCATCATCACATTCAAGCAGCAGATTTTGCAGATTTCAAAGCTGAATGAAACCTACACATTGTACCTTTAATTTTGGCTGAATTTTTGTTCTACAATTCCCTCTTTAAGAGTGAAAAATTATTGGGTTATTGCCACTTCCTACTATGAGCTGACCAGTTCTTCCTTTGAAACCAAATAATGCTTAGGTATCCAGTGGTATACAGAATTAATCCATGGAAAACAAGGCTTAACACTATGGTTTCTTTCAAACTCTTTTACAGTTCATCCATATTTTACTGATTTCTACTGGTCAGCATTGGGCATTCCTGGAATAAGAACAGAGAAGGGAACAAAGTTCTTTTGGATGTGTTTGTCTCCTAGGGGTTTTGTTTCCTGCAGAATCTTAATGAGAAGCTGCTGTTAAATCATCATCGTTCTTTGCAGACAAGAGAGAGTAGAGTTTTCTTTTGACTTTAAGGTTAACAAAGATGGAATTTCCAGTCTAGCTAGAACTGTGGGATTTTCTCAAGAGCTTTTACACTGTTTAGACAATCTAATATTTTCCCCAGAAATATTTTGTGTCTTTGTTTATTTTCACTGTTATCTTTTCTTTTAAAAAAAAGATGATTATTTAAGATGTAATTTGTTTCATCAAATACAAAGTATTGGGCAGCTAACCTTAGGTGCATTTGATTTCTTGTTATTTGGAATTATGGTCTTGCATCACCTGTATAATTTATATAGAAATACAGCTGTCTGAGTTTTTACTTAAGTTAATCTGCCTAGAGGTGTGATGTTTGTAGTTGCTGTACACTTAGTGTGAGCAAATTTGCTGTGGTAGTGAGATGCTTAGCATTCAGCCCAAGAGTGCTGTGTACAGTTTGAGTACAGAGCAAGAACTACATGTGATTTGTGCCTATCTAAGAATCTCTTTTGCCTTGTCATTTCTTAAAAGCCACCGCCTTTTCTCGGGGATCCACTCACACACTGCTAATGCAAAAATCAGTTTGCTGAAAAAGTTTGGACACAAAGGGAATTTTATTAAAAAGCAAGAAGATCTTTCTACACAACATGGTCTGCTGCTTCAAGCACAGCAGAAGTGTGTGTGAGGGGAGGTGCTTCTATACCTGTGTTGCTGTATCTGTATTAATGAAAAGGTGTGTATGTTGTAAGAGCCCTGAGGGTTTCAAATTTGAGTTGTGCAGCTGGGAAGTAAACGGTCAGAATTTGTCTACACAGTGCAAAGTTGCATTAGTGTGAAAACATTGCTCTGTCACAGCTGAGCAGTGTCAATAAATGGTTCAACTGGTTTTACCTAGTGCATGAAAGATATTTTAACATCTTCTAAAACTGAAAGAAACTGGTGTTTTGGAAATGTGTATGGTAAACATCTTAGGAAAAATGTTATAGAGAGAATATATTCTATACTGGGTTTTTAAAATATATATATTGTTAACTATTACTTTAAAATACTGTAAGCCACTAATTAAATAGTAAAATAAAGTTCCTGAGGAAAAGGTAAACTTGATATATTTAATATTCCTCATTCAGTGTAGATTAGGAATTCTACTGTCTTCCATTTCAGTGCTCTGTGCTACATCAGTCTCAACAAAACACTTTCCATCTTCTATTTGAGAAACTTTTTCATTCAGTTGTTTCCACACGAATCTTGGAAGTAAAAAATGTGATTTGTGCCAGAAGTTAAACAGTCCTGTATGGGAAATCATTTGACAGAATGCACAGTAGGTCACTTTGGCATTCAAAATCTGTTCACTTGTTCAGTTCTAATAAGTGTCATTTGCATGTGCCAAAACTGACAACTGTTCAGACTCTGAACACATGAATTGCATCACTGGGTGTCACAAAAGAATCATTTCTATGAATTTTTAGGTTATGGAAAAAGTGCTTTAAAGCTGCTGTTATTAGAGATGCTTTATCATTTACTTGGGGAGTAAAGATACTCTGTAAGACAATCTTAAGAGAAAGTATTTTTTTTTGTAGTTCTTCTGTTGCCATGGTGTATTCTTGAAAAATTATCACTCATTAGTCCACTCTTTGTAGTGCAGAAGGTGTATTTTGGGAAGCGTTGGTTTTTATTAAACCTTCAATACTGATGATTTGAGATCTGAAACTGTTTGGAAGAGCTGTTTTACCTGTGGAAGAATTTGAAGTTTCAGAAGTGCAAATATTATGTATTTTTTATGAGACAGTGCTCCCTAGTTGTTATTCCATTAGTTAAAGCTCATCAAAATGTCAGTTCAGTCATGCAGAATTCTTATTGACATAGGCAGATACCCTTATTTCTCTCATTTCTCCTGCATGAGTCTGTGATTTTCAGAGACCAAAATTTTTCACTTCTCATGTTTTGTTCCTTTTCTTCAAATTTTAGAGAATTATTTAAAGGTTGGGCTGGATTTCCTAGATTTTAACATTTTATATTAATATAAAGCAGTTTGAAATATCAGAGGGAAAACTTAAAAGAATAGTAATTATTAACAGATAAAATTTTAACAGTGTTTTTTTAATAGCAGAATGGTGTTATTGTCTTTACCAGGAAGTCTTCAGGGGTACTACCTTTGCTGAACAGAAAGGGGTTTGTTCTTGCACAAAGTGGAGTTGCAGTGGGAAGCACAACAGTTTGCACATGAGAAAGAGGGCAGAAAGAGGAAGCAGACACCTGACCCTTCTTTGTATAAAGTGCAGTGTCTTGTTTCCAGATGCTGTTTTAACAAGCTCGTCCTAACCTCCCCACCATTGCAAATACTCTGCCTTTTGACACTGGCTTAACACACAGGTTTAGGCAGCTGTAATGTACTGCATCTGGTGGGCTGTGTCCGACTTTGTACAGCCTAAGTGCATTCCTTGTAGTGCAGAAAAGCATTTAGTGTCTTGTTTGCTTAGCAGCTACTAAAAATGATTGTTCTAGTGGGTTTATGACAATGTATGGGGATAGGCAGTATCACAAAATTAGGATCAGTTTTTTATGGTGTAAATATTTTATATACATTTAAGATCTTAAAACTTCATTTAGCAATCAGGAATAAAAAAATATTATTACCACAATATATATTAGAAGTGATATGTAGATAATATACATGATTGGATGCCCAGATACATCAATTTCACTAAAACTTCAATTATACAAATGAGGCAAGCAAATCACCGATCTATGAAGTTTATATAAATCATATGCAACCAGGTTTAGCTAAAAATTTAAATCTTGATCTGTGGAAGTGGAAGAATAATTTACAAATTCCACAAGGTTGTTTTTTTCTAGTATATTAATTTAAATTTTCAGCTTCTCTATTGTGTATAAAATGTGAAGCATCTTCCCCCAAATATTTTGCAAGCTGTAAGTAAAAAAGAAACTGAGTGTTATTAAGTAAATTTTCTAATGAGTTTGATTTCAGTTGAAGAAAACAAGGACTTTTAAGAAAAGTTACAATGAACACTAAGATTTTTATAAACTAATATACACTTTATTTGATTATAATAATAATAATTTATTTGTTTACAAAAATAATTATCATTGGAGTCCAGCCTTTGGAAATTAAGTATATTCATGGCTTGGTCATGCATAAGTCATTGAGTGTTCCCAGAGGTACCTCTACTTACCACTTGCTTTTTATAGTCGTCTACCCAGTGGAAGTGTACTGATAGACTTGTTCGCTGATACCGGTTTATAAAGAAAGCGGACACTGAATTAGCTTCTGGCACTTGAGTCTCATGCCATAGGCATTAGGCTGCAATAAATGGTATGATGGGTCCCAGCGGAAGGAGTGAGAGAATTCGGAGGAGGCAATTTGCAGGCAGAGAGAATCATGGGTATGGGGAGAAATAGAGAAAACAGAGTCTGTATTTAATGTGGCAGTAGTTATTGCTGTGACACTTTTGTTCCTCTCACCGATAAATTTTGTAGGGTCATTCTGTGATATTTAGGTTCTGGATGGCAGCAGAATCACTGCAGATGTGCTGAGAGTGCAAGCAGCATTCTTGCGCTGCAGAATTACTGTCAGTGGAAGTATGTTATTGGTGTGTGCAGATACACCAGTTTGTAGAGTTCAGTTTTAGTTGGCTACATTAATCAGGGTTCCATTCACCTTTGGCTGTTTGTAGATATGAGTTGGGAGAAGAAATGAAAAAGAAAATGCAGTCAGGTCAGTTGGCAGAGAAGTGTGTATCAAGCTTACCATTGATAAGAGGGAAAGGCAGTAGGGTAAGCCCCCCTAATATGATTAGATGTGTTGTGTTGTGTTGTGTTTTGTTTTGTTTTCTTTCATGTAAAAAAAATCTACAAAAGTAGAGTGCTCTCAGTATGTATCTATGTGTACCTGACACAGGTAGCTGCATTCGACATCAAAATTCCCAACAAGGGCATCAAAATGGAGACTCACCAGTCTCAATATGAGTTTCTTGCTGTACGCTAAAATTGACGGAAGCTGGATGGTCACTTCGTAAGGAGGGACAAACGCATGCGTCAGGGTCAGCACTGGCCCCATGTCTGCCTAGTCACCACCAGTCATCCTGTGAGCCCAAACACAGCAACTGCTGCTCACTTTAGCCTTACATTGTTACAAACCTGCTTGATTTTGGTTGTTTCGCAGCAATAGCAAATGTGGTCAGTTTCATCCATTTGTCAAGTTAACTGAGCAATCAGCCAAAGAAATTTTATTTTTGAAAGCATCAAAGACCACAAATCCTGTCATGCCTTAAATCTATAAAAAAAAGACACTGAGTATCACCATACAGGTTATTGGTGACAAAGGATAGGAAGAATTCAAGGAAAGACAGCATAATGGTGAAATTGAGATGACTCAAAATTCAAAATTGTTATCCAAAAAACTTTTCAATGTGTTGAAAGAAACCAGCTGCTAAAACCTGTATTTCTTATTGTTCATGGAGGAGAAATAGGTGTTTCTTTGGTGAGAAGCTCTGATCAGTCTAGCTCCATGTAAGCTCTATTTTCTCCCTGCAAAATAAGACTAGGGAAGTAGGCCATAAGCTGAAACAGCTGATTTGTGAATAAAAATTACTGGCACATGTGTTGTCTCCAGCAGAGGTATTCTCAGTAACTTTGAAGAAGGCATCTTATCTCCAGGCTGAGAGATGCAATTTTTATTCCTAAAGTACACACTTCTTACACAACTGGTTGACAGACATGACTGACCTTTTTGTTGCATATTTGACTGATCTATCTCTCCAGTTCTTTCTCTGCTCTTCTGTGGTCTGTGAGCTCTGTTGCAGAGGTTATATAGGTATTTCTTTGGTAAAGGCCTTCCAAGATTTCAGCTTTCAGTGGAAAGCTCAAATAGGTAATGAAATGTTATCGATGCTAATGCTATAGTCTGTTAGACATAAATTATCTGCAAATTTGTCCATTAATTTGCATATATAGCTGTATTATATGCTATGCAGAGTCATAGATTTTAACTTGTTCAACAGAAATAATATTTTCCAGAGAGGCAGTCTGTGATCTTAATTTAGGTGAATTTATTATGATTTCTGAGTCTCATATTTGCATTTTTGTTGAAGAAGTAAAACTATATTACTGCCCAAAACCAGCAGAAGAGTATATGAAGTGTCTCATCATTACTTACTATTGAGGTCAAACTTTGCTATGCTTAGTACCTGAAAGACAAAGATAAGGAGTTTCCGAAGATTTCCAGAAGAGTAGTCCTAGGTATTTTAATTAAATCTGTCTGCATTAGGTATATCCTCCAAAAACTACCTGGGAGGGCTTCCACAGGTTAGAAACTGAACTAACAATTTATGTGGAGGCAAAGAAAGTCAGTGAAGCAGCAGAGAACTCTGTGAAACCAATTGGCAGTGTGCCATCTGTTAAGCAACCGCAACTACGTCAAAGGTATCTAAAAATATACCAGTTGGTTTGGGAACATAATGCCCTGACTCCAATAAAAAGGCACTTTGTAAACAATCAAAAATGTGCTTTAAAATCAATTGCATTTATTCATATTGCAATGAAATATAAGAGGTACTGCTCCCTTAGACGTTGTTAGTAAATCCTAAATAATTAAATTGTTTGTCCCTACTTCTCCTCTTTGGAGTTGAAACTAACATTTTATTTCAATCCCGTTGTCTCTCTCCATGGCTCCCCCACATCCTGACACTTCTGTCGTGTCTTGTCTTCCCTTTTTGCTTTTCCTGAGTTTCTCTCTCATGTGTTCTCTGTCCAAGCTGCCTTGGGCAGTCTTTCTTTGTAGAACCATAGAACTGTTTGGGTTTGAAGAGAACTTTAAAATCCTCTTGTTCCAACCTGCCTATTTCCCATCCCTCTCACCTCATTCACTTGCCCTCGCTCTGCTCTCATTTCTCCCCTTCTGAGAATCCTTCTGCTAGGATTTCCTGCAATTCTGCCTTTCCACTTTAGCTTCCTTCTTCCCACATTCCCTTCTCCTATCTAAACTACAAACCTTGCCTTTCTTTGCAACCTCCAAACTGGACTTTCTACATTTCTGTCTCTCTCCTGAGCTCTTTTACTTTCAAGTCCTTTCATTGCTGTGGAACCCTCTCTTCCACCTCTCTCTTATAGGCACCTGTCTTCTTTGCACTACCAGCTTATCCATCAGTAACTGGGGACACTTCTTTGCTGTCATTTTAGTGGTTTACGCAGTTTTGCTCCAGTATTTTCCACCTACCTTTTATATAGTCATCAGCCTCAGGTCTGAGAATCGGTGTAAAGCTTCAGTCCTGATTAAGACATTGGCGTGACAGCTCTGAATGAAATATCATCATTTTTTCCTACTTCTGCCCAGCAGTGTCATCACTGCTGTTGTAAGAGAGCCGAAGGCAACAGCCTTGATCTGTGATTCATTCTGTGCCAACACTATGGCCCCCCCTGCAGCAGGCAACAGGCTGATGGTGAGGCTACCAACAAAAAAATTGCCCATGAAACAAGGTTGAACAGTTTTAATTCAGCTTTCCTAGAGTACTGGTAAAATGTGAAGGTTCTGAGTCACTAATTCCTTAGTAGTTTCCATAGATGCAGATGTTGGTACCCAACAGTTAACTACTGAACTGGACACAGATGAAAATCTAAGTTTGACATCTCTCTTCTACCCTTACTTCAAATGAAAAATACTGAAAGAAGTATTAGAAAACCTGGCCACCAGCACTTTGGTACATTATTAGGTGAAATGAAGAGTTGTTACAGATCGCAGCATTGCTGATTTCTTTTGTATATGTATAGCTAATTTAGAGTGTGCTTCCCAGTGTGATGGTTATTTCAGTTCCTGTTCGGGGCACATGTTAAGTCGTGTTATTTGAGGACATCCCAAAAGTGGACTATACAGTGGCTGATTTCAAGAGCAGATGTCACTCTGAAAGTGGTTTTCTTAGCAGCAGCTTTTTTTGGTTACATCCATCCAGTCAGGCTGCAAACATGAAAACCGGAAGCATTACCCTGTTTGTAGAGGTCCATCTGCAGTAACAAATATAAGCATATATATTTTGAAACAACTATTTTTAGAACCTTGTGTTGAGGACTGTACTGCTGTTTGGACTTTATGCCCTTTCAGATTTTGTTGCTTAGTCTATACATTTTTAATAATCACATTGCCTGCTAGCAGTGACATTTTGTGAAGGTCATTTTTCTTGTGAAGTTGGAGAATGGACTTGAATTTCATTGAAGGACTCCCTGAGCTGCAGGGTCGTTGTTTATGGACTGTCTTGCATCTTGCACTATCTTTGAAGCCTGTTTAGAATTTTAACTAATGATATCTTCAAAGTGTCACGGTGCTCAAGGGCAGAAAATAAATCTCAAAATGCACTTTATATTTAAAAACAGTTCTCAATAGCTTTGAAGCATGGTATTAACTGAAATGAAAGGGCATAGATACAGACTTGCTATGTATGCACACACAGAATTCCATGTTTCACTAGCCTTTTCATGGTCAGCAAAGTGTCTCTTCACCGTTGCAATGCCTTTACCTTCTATATTATAAAAATCATCAGGTCTATGGATGTATTAAGAATTTTTAATGTGATTAATGATTTCATACCTCAGCAGGTATCTTAAGGTGATCTCTCTCCATGGAGGAGTTTTATTTTTGCCTACATCGTTCCAAGTTCACTTCTTCTTATTTTCCCTCTGTAAAACACAGTCACTGGATTGTATTTATATGACTTTTCTGTTTCTGAGTAGAGGATGGCAGATCCTAAAACCAACATGCTATGCTTGAAATATAGGAGACTGTGGTGTCAGCTACTAAATTAAAATTGCTTGGTTTCGTATAAACCAGAGTTCCAGCTTCCCGCAGCTGAGCACATAACAAGTTTGCTTATTAATGAAGTACTCAAAGGTTTACATGGTAGCAGTGTCTGATGTCTTCTAATGCTGATATTAATTTCTAATTGATTAATATGCTGATATTCCTTTACGACATGTCAAAAGCTAGTGACCATGTTTGAGAATATGGCCATTTGAATATCTGTACTCTTCATGGATTTTTTTTTTCAGTTTTATTTATTGCTTCATGTAAGCACCCTTACATGTAAGCATCCTTCTTTTAGAGACACTGTTGCATTAATTCTGTCATTTTCCTTCTCTAGGACTATAGTTTTCTATTTGTAAAGTAAGAGCTTACAAAGTACAAGGATGTGATTTATAATTTAATCTTTCCCACAAAATAATTCGCCTGTTTTTTTTCTATTTTATTATTTTGCTACATCAAACTGCGAAGAAAATTCAGAATATTCAGGGTGTCCTTGTATTTAAGATGTTCTTTTCTATTTCTGTTTTGATAGGTATACCATCAAAGCATTGTAGTTTGGCTCTATGTTGTACCATGAATTTCACGGTTTTATGACCATTGCTACCAATTTAGTTGTGCTAAATAAGTTAGAATCTTGTTTCAGAGCATGAAGCAATATGATCCACTGAACAGCAGCTACTGTGGGGGAAATGAAGAGAGGATAGGGCTGTAACCTGTCTTTAGGATGTTGTGCCCTAAGTAAAGTTAGATGTTGGGAGACTGGACAGATTGTGCATTTGAGAAAATTTGTGTTAGGGAGTAAGGACAGAAGGATGTGCATGATTTTTCATCTGATTCCCTGTTTGGGAAAAGGACTAAAAAGACAAGAATTTTCAGACTCTGCTTCCAGACTTCTCAATGCCCACTGTGTATGGACTGCTTATGAATAAAAGCCACCAGCCTGTTTGGAACTGCTGTTTTGCTGACATGATCAAAAGGGAAGGCCTCAGCCTCTGGCCATTATCATTACCATTTTACTATTTTCCTGCCTGCCTGCTACATGGGCTTCCCTTTGCAAATTTTTTTTTCTATCTTCTGCGCAGACTGATTCATCCTTCTCATGCCTGGGAAAATCTCAACAGGAAAATGCACAAGATTGATGAGGAAGAGAAGGCAGTTACATTGAGTCTTTTCTTTGCTTATTCTCAACATTTTTTCCTTTCTGTTCAAGGCAGTTGTTACTTCTGTGGTGTTGATTAACACTTTTTGTATTTATAGAGTCCTGACTTTTATAAGTTTCTATAGGAATCTTCATAGTGCTGCCAACAGTACTTTGTCCCAACTCCTTGTCTTTCTCTATTTTACACAACCAAGAGAAAATTCTGTAGCATATTTCAGTTGAGAATTTAGCAACAACATTTCTTGGCAGAAAAAAATGAGAAGATATTGCTACCCAATTTTTAGCTGGTTTCGTTTTATTCTTATCCTTATGCTTGTTCACTCACTTTGCTATTTAATCTTTGATTGCAGGCCACTAAAGAAGTAATAGAGCGAGAAGCCCCGGGGATGGCCCTGGCAATGCTGATGGGATCACTTAATGTTACTCCTCTGGGCATGCTCTCTAGGTAAGACTACTTCCTTCAAAATGAGATTAACTCTTTCCATTGAATTACTTATTGTTATCCAATGACTGTGCACAAATCATTGAAGACTGCCATTGTTATCAAGACTAGAAGTCTTAACTTCAGAGAAGTGGCCAAATTCAAGAAATCATAATTGCATTGTCTCATTTAATTCCCTTTGTTGTCTGTGTTAGAGACTGTATCCTCCTGTATCCTCTGTTCCAGGTTATTTGTAATATTGATGCACACTCTTAAATAGCTGTCTTTTCATTCTAGAACTGTGGTGTTTTGGTGGTGAGGGAAGAATTTTTCTGTATGTTGTTCATCAAGTATTAAAATGCTTTATTTGGCAAAAAACCCCCTTTGATAAAGACAAATGTGTTGTACTGTCCTACGTCTGGAAGAATATCATTAATTTATCTCTCAAAGTACCTGGAATGCATGCACATCTGTGTGGTTTTCTTGAAAGCACGCCTATACTTTTGCCAGCCATGCAGTTCTTAAGCACTTTTTTACTTACTTTTATATACTCTCTTGAGAATTTTTTGGCAGCTCCATTTCTCTCTTGAGCCACTGAGTCTAATTATTGGCAACTGAAATTTGAGTTTCATCCTGCTGGTTTAGTCCTTTTTTTATTATTGGTTGGATGTACTGGTCATTTAGCTTATAATGCTCAGAAATATTTAAAGCAGAGTAGAAGAGCCAAGAAGACAACTACTAAAGGAGCTATCTGCCAAACACAATTCCACCTCATTTTTATTCTTCAGTGGACAGTTCTTATTTCCTTTGTTTTAAATCTGCCATGAACTGTAATCCACATTATGGGATTTGCAGGATTGAGTTTGTACTCTGTAAGCTTGGCTACTGCAAGAGGAGTAAATGAATATATTTCTTTAATTCAGGCTCATCTCTGCGCTGCAGTACAGCATTCCTCAGCTACCTGGAATTCTTTCTAAACTGAGGGTACATAGTGTGAAAGAAAGCAATATGAGAAAAGAGAAGTTAGGAGTCAGGCAGTGTTCAAAATGCCAGTTATAAACAACACTTCAGGCTGGCTTGAGTATGATAGCAATAGTTCATTTAGTGGCACAAAAATGATCTCTGTGCTATTTACCTGTGAGCATTGTGCCTGCTGTCGTAGAAATACTTGTTACCCTGCTAAAAAATGCCATGCAACCAATAAATGATATTAATCACTGAGAATTATTAGTATAAGAAGAAATCCAAGGAGGCTAGCTACCCAACAAACCATGTCCTTTGGCTCAGAATTTTTGCTAATGCTGTAACTGGAAATTCTTTTCTTTTCTCTTCTTTCTTCACTTATAGATCATGATTCTGTTCAATAAAGAAAATATTACAGTTTCTCTGGACTGTAACCTCCATATCTTTGTGGTTTAGTTTTGTCCTTTTGCATTTTTCTTATCCTTATATCCCAGCCCTGGGTTTTTCACCTCGGCTTTTGTAAACAGTGGAAGCACTCTTTACAACCTCAAGACAAAATTCAGTAATTAATTTTTTTTTAATATTTAGCTAAAATGTTGAGTAGTCCAACTGCAGATAATAGAAAGCATTCAGCACTTGAGTCTTCAGCCTTGCATCAACACCGAAGGAACTTCTGAGAGACAAAAAAAAAAAACAACTTCCATCTTTGATGGTTGGTCTTGCCTTCTCTTAAGGGAGAGGGAAAAACTATTAGGAGGAATTATATATGAATTGCATACGTACAATTTTCACTTGAGAATTACTTCCCTCTCTGCTTTTCTTGTGTGAATCTTTAAATAAAAAGGACATATTTGAATTAATGCAACAAGCACGACTTAGTATTTTTAGCTGGCCAGGGTCATGTTTGACACAGTCAATTACGTTGCAAAGGAACCATCTGTATGACCAAATAGGGACTATATCAAATAATCTATTGGATGCAAGTAAACAGTGGAATTAAGGGAGCTACACAGATCTAAATAAAGATGGAAATCTAGCCTGTGTTCATACTATCAAATGCGTGTTTGACTCTGTCAATCTTGTTTTATGCTTTTTCAGCTCAGCTTCCAAGTTCTTTTATGAAGACATAATCAGAAAATATATTGGATATTAAGTTTACAAAATCTGATAAATCATAGAATTTACCTTAAATGCTTTCCTTTTGTTTTGATCGTGGAGATAGTTGCATGCAAGAATTTCAGTCTGTGTTTCTTTATTTTCAGGCCTGTATGTGGAATCAGAGGGAAAACTCTCATAATTAATCTTCCAGGTAGCAAGAAAGGGTCACAGGTAAGACGTGTTCTTACTGATCTGCTAGGAAGGAGCTATGATGAGCACTTGTTGTTTTGAATGGTAGAAAGTGCCCACTACAACAAATTTTGCAAAGTGAATTGAAATGCATGCTCATGTTGAGTGACCACACCATCACTCTTAGTCAAGGACCATGCAATTCCAGTCTGATTGAAGGTGCTATGTGCACACCAGGACAACATTACAGGTAGTACAGGAGAGCACTCGCTTGAGCAGGCAGTGCTAATGATAGAGTCTGATGATCTCCTACATGTTCCCTTTCTTCTTTAATTAGCTGTACTTTATCTCTGGGTTGTCTCCAGCTTCCCAAAAATCATTCTTTTTCACAGAGAAGTAAGAGGAATGCCTAGAATATGGTAGAACTTGCTGCAGCATGTGGAACATTCCCAGTTTTGATCAGCAAGAGGGAAGAAAGGGAACGTAATTTTTACAAGTTCGAGGGTGTTTTTGAAATTTTTTCTGTGCTGGTATATCAGACTTTTCACCCTTTATACAATTTATTTTCTTCCTGCATTTTGCTCAATTTGGACGGAGAAGTTAGAATTTCTGTCTTTATTCATGCTTTCTTTCTGACTGCATAGCTGAGAGAAACACAAACTCCATCAGGGACTTGTGTGTGTGTGTGTTAGTAAGGCTAGATTTTCACTAATTTCTTTGTAGTTGGCTGATAGAAAAGCAGTCTTCTCCATACAAATACTGCTAAGCTCAATAGTGATCTGTTGAGATCACACAAAACTGCTGAGGTAGGTCCCCCATTAGTCATAAGAATCTATTTCTTCAGGGCTCAGACTACATCTGGCCTTCTTAATAAATGTCTTTACCTCTGACCTCTGACAAATACATACCTGGTACACATCTCCTGAACCTGTAGTACCCAGGCATGGAGCAGACAGTACTAATGTGTTTAGCAGCACAGCCCTGAAGTCACTGTTTCTTGAAAGACTTCTGTCTGGAGATAAGGAAACAACATTTATGTGGGCTGTCACCTGGAAGTTGAAGAGGAAACATTTTGAATACTATGATATTAAGCAGCCACCATAGGTTTTCAGATACACTGTTGACATGTTTCAGTTCAAGGACCCAGTGTGAGCCCTCCTATGATTCTCCCATGCCTTACAGCATTTTTAGGAAATCTAGTGAGACTGTAATTTAAAGGAAATTTAAAAGCCTTCAAAACACACAACAGGCTTTGGAAGATGGTGAGGTGGGAGTATACCTCCTTGAAATTCTTCCATTTATAAGCGGGAAATCATATGTACGTACATGTATTTAACATAGCAATGGCCCCACATTTTAAAGAACTGATGCACCAGTAAGAAGGTTGTTTCACAAGTGAATACTTCTTTTTCTGAATTATGAGAGAGATGATATAGCCTACAATCTCTAATGTTTTTTATTGTGTTCAGTAGCACTCCTAACCTACAGGAGCAATTGTCATTTTCTGTCCTGAGGCAATCAGACTTTGAAGATAGGAAAATTGCAGAAAGCAAATGAGGAAAAGAAATGAAAAAGTATTAATAAGTATTTTAACAATAGTTTGATATAGGGTAAGTAATAAAAAGGGTAATTCTGCTGGAAAAGAAAAAAGTCATACGATTGCATCATACAAGCAAGCTTCTGACAAACTGAATTTTATTTGTTCCTATCATGATAGTACTCTGTCCTGTCATGATTTCTTTTAGTATGAGACATCTTCAGAGTGTCAGATTTCAGCAAAGACTTTTAAGATGAATAGTAGAGAAAACTGGTCCATTAAAGGCTGAATCTCAGGAGCCAAAAAGGACAGATTGTTACCAGGAATTTCCCTCGTTTTTCTCTTTTACCACTTGCTAATTTCCTTTCCATTGTATAAATACGATCATATGAGAGCTTATATAAGGCTATGAAATTGCGGCAGTACGCATATTTCTTTAATAAAATATTAAAATATTAATGGAAAACGACAGCAGTGTAAATGCTTCATCTCAAAAATTGACTGCATGCCAAACATGTTTTCACCAAAGAACATGTGTGGCATATACCACTGAATCCAGATCTGTAGAATACTTCAATTTTTTGAGTCTTGCAAAAGATAGTTAATGTTATGGAAGAGGGCAAAGTGTGAAATTACCAGACGTTTATTAAAATCATTTTGTCTTTGACAATTTTTATAATTGTAGTAACAATTGCCTAAACCAATGAGTTTCATATGTAACATGAGCTTTTAGAGGACTTACTGGGAATCTGTCACAGTCAAGCCACCAAGGCTTTATTTCAGTGGTAGGAGTGGGTAACATGCTTCTCTGATTCGTCAATTATTAGTTTCCTTTTTCATAATTATTGCTCAGTTCGGAGACTCTTCTTGTCTCTCACTTACTTGAGGTCTGTGTCTTTACTAAAGTAATGCTGGTTGTATGCTTCATTATTTTAACCCATTTTAAAAGTAATACTGTGGAGGCATAACAACTCTGCAATTTGCAGTTACATTGTAAGTCATAATCTTTATTATCTTTACAAATATGTTTTAATATTCATTCATTATATACAACATTCATACTCATCCAGTTTACTCCAGTTCTTCACAGTACCAGCTTGAATGTTTAAAGAATTTATGAGGTAGTCTGAGTTACCATTCATTACTCTTAAAGAAGCAACTGAAAGTTGTGTTCTTATTTAGAAGCTTTGAGGAAATACAATGCTTGTGAGTCATGTTTTACTTACAAAGCGGTATATATAATCTCCAGTAATTTCTGATGGATTCTTTCCTTTTTATTTTGTTTACGTAGTCATTTTTGTTTATTGAAAATATTTATTTCATTATCTATTTTTGAGCTTTTTATTATTATTTGTTTTCTGGGTACTCTAATAAAATTTCAGAATACATTTTTTAAAATCTTCCTATGCTTGAAACAAAACTGAAGTGACACAAAAGGAATAGCGCCAGCTTTGTCTGTCAACTTGTGTGTTCCTGACTACACTGCCATGGCAATTAATCCTTGTGACCCTGCCATCATTTTCCAATACATTAATGTTTATATGCAGTCTCCTCAAATGACATAAGAAAACTTTTTATTGAGGTGCCTGGAAGGAGAATGAGAGACAATAGTCATAAATTGAATGAGGTACCTTCCAGATGGATGAAAAGAAATGGAAAAATCAAAACAAAACTAAAAAAAGCCCTCAAACGCTTTGAGGGTAATTAAGCATTAAAGCACATTTTCAAGAAGGGTCGTACAGTCTCTGTTCTTGGATTATTTTTCAAGACTTTACTGAACCAGCCTTAAAAAGCCTTAGTTTCATACTGACCCTGATCTGAGCAGGCAGCTGCAGCACATAAGGTCCTGAGGTTCCACTTGATTTGATGAAACACCAGCATATTTTAGCAGCATAGGTAGCTATATGTATGCCCATTATGGAACAAGAGCAATTGCATAGCTTCTGCAGTTTTGCTTTCTCCAGCCATATAAAATAAACTTTTAAATTGTTTTTAAGATTATAGAACAAGGAGAGGTTTGAAAAATGGATTATTTATAAAATATTTTTTCTGAGCTACATGGCATTATAATGACATCAGTGTAGTTCGTCATTCTTCCAGTATATAGAATAAGTCCATTAATAAAACGGATATAATTATATAGAAGTATAATTATGGAAACCTTTATGAATTGTTCTCTGATTGTGAGGGAGCATAATGGGAAATATTTGAAGCTAATATCCCTGCAGGGATATAGTTAATGTTTTTATTCTGCATTTTTGTAGCATTCTGCCAGCTGCTGTGAACTGTTTTCTGTATTACATATTCCCAAAAATTTAACTCTTGTTTTCTGAAGTTTTAATACAATATTAGCTTAATTGCAGTACCCCTGTTTTGCAATTTAAGGTATTTGCATGACAAAAAGACAAAAATATATAGAATTGTCACTGGGTCTGTTTCTGAGTTTGTTTTTTTACCTTTTAAGAGCAGTTGCATAGGACATGTTATGTTTTATTTATGATCAGATAGATCGTAAAGATGCATCTAAATCCCAAATATATTTAAAGAGTAAATTCCTATTTGCACCTGCAGGTGACTTTTCATAGTGGTTTCTCTTCTCCTTGTGCATAGGAATGCTTTCAGTTTATACTGCCAGCCCTACCTCACGCCATTGATCTGTTGCGGGATGCCATTGTAAAAGTAAAGGAGGTACACGATGAGCTTGAAGATCTACCTTCACCACCACCTCCTCTTTCTCCTCCTCCAACCACCAGCCCTCACAAACAGACGGAAGACAAAGGAGTGCAGTGTGAGGAAGAGGAGGAAGAGAAGAAGGATAGCGGAGTTGCCTCAACAGAGGACAGTTCTTCTTCACATATAACAGCAGCAGCCATTGCAGCTAAGGTGAGTCTGGCTTCTTCCCTTAAGAGACCCTTCAGTTTCTGTCTCAGGCACTTTCCACCAATATTCGTTTGCATGTTAAGACTATACATTGATGTCTTCATGTCAAACAGATGTATTTTAGGTACATTTTGTACAAGTAGAGCTTCATAAAAATGTATGAATTCTGTTTCGGTAGGTGATTTCAAATTCCAGTGGGAAACATATTATTTATTATCTTGATATTAGCATATGTTTTATGATACCATTCTGATGTGCCAGACTGGTTTTAGTGGCTTTTTTAAAATTCCAAGTACTCACAGGCCTGAACATGCAAAGTCCAGTAGGCGGCATGTTAAGGAATCACAACAAAATTTTCCAACCCATAATATCTAATTTGAAATTAAAATGTTGATTTCTGAAAACAGTGGTAAAAGTATGACAGACAGGTAGCATATTAAGTAGTAAACTATCCAGATTACTGTATTCCAGCGTACATGTCTGCATAAGAGATGTGAAAGTCTGCCAACAAACTAAATATCATATTGTCTTTATAGCCTTGCTTTAACCAGTAATCATAGATCAGCATTACTCAAACTAAAATAATAAATTGGAAAAAGAAATAAAATAAATAATAAAAGAAAAAAAGAGGTAACACTATTAAATAATTTCAGTTCAAATTTTAAATATTTTCCCAAAAATTCTTCTATTATTTGAAGCAATATATAAATATTTACCTCAGTTTTATATGTTCAGTTTTTGAATGAATGATAATGTATCCCTGTGTGTTTGGAAACAGATTTTTCCAAACTGCTTTGTTCTGTGTGTACTCCACAAGTTGTGCTTTTAATTCCTATTATGAGAATTGAAAGTCTAGGTAACTCAAAATTATATTAAACTATTTCTAAACCAAAGTAGCAACATTCTAACTCCAGAAAAGTGAATTCAGATCTGAGATATCTTGACATTTCTAAGAGAGCTGCAGCTGGAGATCATCTCCCAATATGTAGAAAATCCTGATTACATATGTCTTTGCAGGGATGAATTAATTATCATTTGCAAGTATCAGATTTTATTAATGCAAATTTTAAATTGTTTAATTTCTTTGAAGCAGGAAAAGATAAATAATATGTGCCATTTTTAAAGGCAGGAAATACCTGAGATCTCGACTGGCTGTGTTCATATGAGCTTGGCATTTCAGTGTCACAGTTTTCACCTCATTGGTTTTTGGTCATTTGCTTGTACAGTTTCATGTTTTCCTGTCACTGTATTCATAGCTGTTATGTGTTGTGCATTAGAAGCATCCATCCTATGCCAGTCCAGCTGTTATTATGGCTAAAGGTCAACAGCCCATCCCTGGTCTCATCAGTTATTGCCATCACGCAGCAGGCAGTGCAGGAGAACTGGTAAGAGACACTTCCAAGAGGCTTTTGCACTAACACTAACTAAAAATGCTCTGCCTGCCTCCTAGTCTATGTATGAACAGTGTCAGCATATTTCTTCTAACAAAGACACATCAGTGCTATCTTTGAGAGCACATGTTACAGAAAATATCTGTTTAAGATAAAGGGCTAAACAAGGTAAAGGTCATGTATGTTGTCAGTTTGAATCTTTAGCTGCTGAGATAATAATTGCTGTAAAGCCTATGTTTCTGATTAGTCATCGGCTTTATCATCTAATATACTCAATAATTGAATATAATTAAAGTAATCTCCTAAAATTACTGCATTAGAGCTATGAAATTGTAACTTTTCCCCCTTTGTCTTGCTTTGCTGCTTTTCTCTCAATAGTTTTTTTTGTCAATACATTTGTGCTGGGTGTTCATAGTTTGCTTTCATCACTTGCAGTTTCTCCCTCATTTTTGTTTTCTGTTTAGAATTTCTCAAAAACAGAAGACTTCAGGAGTCAGGAAACAGTGGACTTATTATAAATTACTGGGTTTTAGTGAATAGTAGAAAATTATTTCAATGAATGGTAAAAAAGGACCTGTTCCCTTAGGCAAATAGTAATTTAAACCATCAGTCAAATAGCGTAACACCTCTGTATTTAAAACATGATTCTATGTCTCTTGAAAAGTCGCTTAGGAAATGTGAAGACTTTAAAGTTCACACACCTGATGATAAAGCTATGTATGGCTTTATAATACATACATACATACACACACCCATTTCTTGCAGTAGTTTTTTTTTTTTGGGATGAGGTTGCTGAACTAGAACTTGCACCATATTCTTCAGTATCAGTAGAACAGTTACAGTAGAACAGAATTTAGCCTTTATGAAGAACACTGTTAAACCGTCATCCATGCTTCTGTGTTCTTTTGCAGATTACTCTTGAGCTATTGTTTTATGCATTGTATAATCCAAACCAGATCTTCAGACTCAGAGCAGAAAGTGGTTCGTTTTTTGGCAGGTTATTGCGTTTTTTAAGTTGTCCTTTCTGTATGTTTTTAAGACATTTTTTTCTCTTGTATAACAGTCATAGTAATTGCCATCTACAGATTGTTTTCTTACCTCATCATCATCAATCTTTGTTTCAGTTCTGAGCAAAAGAGAATAAAAGACTCATATCTTTTCCTTTTTCCCCTTTTTGTCAATGCTGTTGTCAAAGTTCTCTAATATGAAAACACAAATATTTAAACCAGAATAAAAGTACTTCAGAGAAAAGCCAGGTCAGATAAAAATTGTACAAGCAATAACTGATGGATATGGTGAATATCTTTCTCTGTCACTTCATTCATTTCTCATTCATTTCTGTCTTCGTCAGTATGTTACAACAGGTTTTCCACTCCAACTAGTGCAAACAGAAATTATTTTCACAAAGAACTAAGAATTTGACTGTACCACATTCAAAGTTTAGAGATCTCTACTCTATATTCCATTTATTTGACACTGGAAAATGAATAAAAAATTTTAGGGAGACACATCATGAATGCTCAGTGTGACTTAGTGAAAGTTAAAAGAACAGTCTATCCAAAATGCAGTAATATTCCTGCTCTTCTTTATTTCAGGTTTCTATGCACCAGGACACACAGAAATTTCTCATGGGTTTATTAAGCTCTTTAACAGAGTTAACAAGAAGTTGCCTTGATTAGAGATTTAGATTGCCCACATTTAATTTTTTAATAGTAAAATTTGAAAACTTAGTAAATATAGGTGAGAAAAATGAGAAATTCCTCATGTCACATTATATTTTTATGTATTTCTGTTAATGGAATAGACATACCTTCTAGGTACCAATAGTACTTTCACTGAATTCAGAAGGTTGTAGTGGTTTAAAGAATATTAGTGCTGCTTTTAGCAATACAGTACATTCCACTTTCATATTAGAAAAACAGCAAAATTTGTAACTGTGAACTAATAATGCTCTCAGTGAGAATTTTTTCTCTAGAGCTTAGAGTTCTAGATAGGTTTATATATGAATTACTTTCTGATAATTGCATTTTATGTAAAGGTAGTGATTTGGAAATAATTCTCATTGAAATTAACTGCCTGTGATCATCTTTTCCTATTATCTTCAGCTTCCTTTTCTGAATAATATTCTGGCTGATATTTACTTAAATTTTAATTTTCTCACAGGCAAAAATTTGTACCACACATGCAGTTCTGGGGAAACTGGGACAGTCTCAGTCACTTTATTGCAGGGAGAAGTATTACAAAAAGGTGATATCAGATAAAATTTTAGAAGAAATGATTGCTCAGTATGGTGGGAAATTAAAAAAAAATGTTTCTTGCCTGAAGGGTAAGAGACAGTATGAAATATGTGGTTATTCTAGAGTACCTGGAGTAAACCTAGAGAGACCTGGATCATGATATAATTTGCAAAAGCAATATTGTTATTTGTGTTGTGGGGTCTAGGAGTACATAAAAGGGTTAATGGACCCATACACGATCATATCAAGTTGTGTGCAGCTTTTTATCAGAGGAGAGTAAAGAAAAGGTGTCTTATTTGAAGACTTAAAACCATTCGATCTTTGATTTTCTCTTTTTTAATCTTATGCCTTTCTCAAAACGTTTTTTTTTTTGCTGTAGTTTCCTTAGGCATAGAGGTTAAAAGGAAGCGTTGAAAGTTGTAGGGAGTATCTATGCCAATATAAAACTTAGGGATGTCAGCCTGTTTTGGGGTTTAACGAGTTTAAGATGGGATTTCAGAAGAAAAAGTGAACAGAAGGGAAATCAAGCTTCTGACTACAAACTGTTTGAATGTTCAGAGTATCATTGATTCAGTTTACCTCTAAAATATGAGGTAATAAATAATAAATGTCTGAGATGTGATTTGCAAATCAGAATACTCCGTGTAGAGGCCAGTTAGGCACTCTTTCTGAAGAGGAAGATATCCCCAGCGTGGTTGTCCGTTGTGAAAAGAAACTCCACTGACTTCATAATTTACAGTGGAAATTGTAGTATGAGTTGCTTAGCCGTGAAAGACCCTGTGAGGACAGCTGACAGAAACTGACTGGCAAAAAACACTGTTGGACTACAAACAAAGCAGAGCAGAAAGGAGGCAGTTGGTGTCACTCTGAGAACAAAACCTGTTTTCACACAACTTATAAACAAGTTAGAAACAGAAGAAACTCTTAACGTGAGGAGGAGGGTATATGGTGAAATAAGATCCCCTAGGTATGACCCAGTATGTCTTAGTCAGGGTTGCTAAGTTAGACATAGTCATTATTTATGGAGGGGAACCAAGAAGTTGAGGGAGTGGGAAATGACGATAAAAAAACAGTATTTAATGACACAAGTATTAAGATTGGTCATTTTAACTACACTGGGACAAGCAACAAAGCTCTCTTAATGTATAAATTTTTCATACTAAAAGTTAGGATGCAAGCCTGTTCCTGGAAGGACGTACTTGCCAGTGGCTTCTGTCTGCCCTAAAGTCTTAGTAGGCAAGAATGCTCAAAACGCTTGGATTCAGAGTGGGTAACAGTATCTCTGTTTATTAAAAAAATCCTGTCTGGAAATGCCCAACATTCATGATTTGGCTTATGACTGGATCTTCCTTTCTTGCTTCCTTTTACTGTCTGCTACTGCCATTTTCCCCAGACACAAGGATTCTTCTGATTATTCTCTTGGAACTTGAACATCAGGCTGAATTAAGAAATTCTTAATGAGGAGAAAGATCTAAAAATGCACGTGTGTATACATATTCCTTCAAAGATCTCAATGTCTACATTTTCTGGTTAGTTGTGATAGAATTTTCCCAGGATTTTCCTTCAGTGAAGCCATGCTGGCTGCTTCAGATTGCCTCCCTGTCCTCTGTGTGCCTTAGCAGAGCTTCTAGGAGGATGTATTCAGTGATCTTCCCAGGCACAGAGGTGAGGCTGACAGGTCAGTAGTTCCCAGGGTCCTCCTTTCTACTCTTTTTTAAAATGGATGCAATGTTCCCTTCTTCCAGTCACCTGGGACTTCATCTCGCTGCCCTGACTTTTCCAATGCCATGGACAGTGGTTTAGCCACTACATTAGTCTATTCCCTCAGGACTCTGGGATGAATCTCATCAGGTCCCATAGACTTATGGATGTCCAGGTTCCTCAGGTGGTCATGAGCCTGATCGTCCCTTACAGTGGGGCTTGATCATCCCTGTGGCTTAAGGTCCATCCATTCAAGAAGTAAGGGAAGAGAGGTTGCCAGTGAAGACTGAGGCAAAAAGTCGTAGATTGCTTCAGCCTTTTCCCATCCATTGTTACCAGTTTGTCAGTTGTTCATCAGGAGGGATATGCTTTCCTAACTGGCACTCTAATATACTATGTGGGAAGTAAAAAAAGACTGAATTTTTATTTTTCTCCTCAGAATATATTTTAAACCAGGTGTTGGCTTCGGATGGTGGTTTCTACTGCTTTTGCCTTTACTTGCTCCAGAGAGGCCTGTAGCTTTTGCAGCACAAACCTTACACTGAGAATTTTTGTAGCTGAAATAAAATCTTCATGGAATAAGGAGTATTTACTCACTGCATGACATTTCTTGTGAGAAATTTTCTCACTGAATGACATTTCTTTAGAGGGATTCAGGCAATTTCTAGCAAATAATTTTCTTTTCAGAATATTGTCCCCTAGTTAGTGAATGGAAAGTCTGCCTCCCTTTGTGCCATGGTAGAAATCATTGTTGGTCATTGTTGCGTTTGAAACAAAGGTTTAAGAGGAAACCATTATTTTCTTATTATTTCCTGTTGTAGTATGTTTGATTCATAGGTTTTTCAGGACAACTAGTATGTTCTGTGCAACTTCAGTTAGAATGTGACCTTATATATTTGTTAGGTACTCGTTACTGATTAGGAGAATATGCCATTAACCACTGCCAAGCACTGAGTATTAGGAGGTGTGCAAACTGAGGACTGGGGTATTCCTATGTTTTTGAGGTAAGGTTTTAAGGAAGTTTTACGTACAGTATATTTTTTGCTATTAATTCCATCTCGCTTCTTTTTAAGATTCCAGATTCCATCATCTCTCGTGGTGTTCAGGTTCTCCCACGTGATACAGCCTCCCTCAGTACTACTCCTTCAGAATCTCCTCGTGCCCAAGCCACCTCTCGCCTCTCCACTGCATCCTGCCCAACACCAAAAGTAAGTACATTTATGCCTTGCAAGCTCCATGCTCAGCCATGTAATCTATCAGATTAATGTATTGCCTCTGCTGAACAAGGTTGGTTCGCATGCAAGGGTTGTGTCATTCTACATAACAGATAAATGGAAGACAGTGTAGCTTGTCCCATGTGTACTGTTGCACAGTTTAACATGTGGGTCCACCAACACCTTATGGTTACTGAAGTTTCATGTTATCTCTTGCAATATCGATCGAGAATATGAAATTGTTAGCACCTTGAATGTATTTAAATATCCTTTAGTATCGCCAGGAACATAGGTAATCCTGCCACTGAGTAACAACATTAAGCAAGTAGTGTTTTGTCAAAAAAATGTGTGTGCAAATTTCTAGCCTGGGCTGGGGCAGATCTGTGCCCCACTTTATTATTGTTCAGTTTAAGACTTTCAAACCAACTGGCTTTGCTCAAACTTAGATATTTGCTGCCTGACATTTGGAAACAAAAACCAGCCTAAATTCAATAGAAAGAAAGTTTTAATGCCAACCTTGTGGGATTATTATTCAGTTCTTAGTGATTAGACTATATTATTTAATCACTGTGGTGAACTCTATATGTTCTCTTTTTATCAAACTTAAAATAGCATACATCAAAAACTAAGCAAATTGACCAGTGGCAAGGCCTGTAATGTTTACCTTCAGCAGAATTCCTTTCAGCAGAAAAAAACTGTCTAAATTCACTTTGTGCGTTCACATCGCAAAGATCTTTCTGTGACACCAGATGCTAACACACTAATAAACCAATAGCAGATGGCAAATAACATTCTTCCTTATCTAACTCATGATCCTTGAAGATTATTCTGTTTTCTAAAATGATTGCCAGCATCTGCTAGTTCTTCTCTCCTACTGTCTCATTCTTTTCTGTCAGCAAACAAGATTTATTGGCAACCACCCATAGAAATATTTTGGTTTAACCTATGGGATTGTTTTATGTGGTACTTACCTTCACTGTAATAGAATCAAAATTATTCTGATAGACAGCAAACTTGAGCTTCATTATGTAGTCTACTTTTCTTAAGATTGTTCAGTGAATTCTATCTGTAAGCATCTCCTTCACTTTTTTTCCTAAAAAATTATGTCGTCTGACAGCTTAAAAATAAAAACACTGAGCTTTTTACATTAAGAATGCCCAGAGCAGAAGAGCAAGACAAAACAGAGAAACTTTGCTGAGCCTTATGCCTGTTGATAAAACAAAATGGTCCAAAGAAAACCAAAGGTGACCAGTAACAGGCATAAATAAGGGACAGCTCTGCTGAAAAATAGCTCTAGATGAAGCCTTTGTATTTTCAGGAAGTTTATCACAATGGGAAGGAGTAAAGCCTATCTGTTATGAAGCAGAATGCAGTCCTCTAGACTGTCTTGAAAGATTTAGAGATTACAGAAGGAATGTACAAGAAGTTTGAAACAAATTGAAGTCTGAAACTGTGTTTGGAAATCAGTGAAGGATGAACTCATTTCATAATTAGATCATGATCTGGTTTTTCATGTTGAGACCTGCTTTTCATGTAATACTGCAAAATCAGGTTTTGTTCAAAATGTGTGAGACCACACCACTTTTATAACAGGAATTTTCACACAACATCTAGCTAGATTAGATTTTCTGTGATGTATTTGACAGTGGTTTGTTACAAGCTGATATAGGGAAAAACAAAAAAAAAAAAAAAAATCCTGGAAAATAAACTTGGCGGTTGATGGCGTCTGTTCCTATTACTTAGAGGTTGGATTTTGCATATAAGCTTCTTTACCACTTAGAGAGTTCTTGGTTCATTTTATGCAATACTTCTAAAAAAACAGAGAAACTACCCATTATCTTTTTGTTCGGCCCTTCACAGAATCCTCAAGTTCCCAATCATCATCTGAATTTATAAAGAAACATGGTTCATTCAGATTCTTCAGGATTATCAATATGTCTAAATGTCTTCACTTATTCTGTTTTTCCATCTGGATCCTGGCTTTCTAATCATGCAATAGGGAATTAAGTTTACACTGCCCTCTTTCCCACACAGTAATGAGAATAAAGGTAAATTGAACTTCAGCATCCAGGTGGTTTTTTTTGCTTCTTTAGTTTGCAAGTGTGTATCTTTTCAATACTCTCATTTGGTTTAGGAACTCATTTCAGGGCTCCAAAACATGTATGTATGACATGAAACAAAGATGAGGATGTGTCAGGGGAGAGAAATTATTTCTTTGATTATACTTATTTTTGGAGTGGTGGCCTAGCCACCGAGCAAGTGGCACTATATTTCTTTGTCAAGTGCATATTCCAGTTTATTTTGTTGTACCATTTTCTTGTTGTGTTTTTCGTCCTAAGTGTACATGAACCCTTACATCTCTCTTACTGAATTTGCTGAATAACAGAAAGTTCTGTGTGTCTCAGAAAAAAAATCAAGCTTCTGCAATGACGGGAGCACCTCTATTAAATGAATGTAAGTAGCAGGTTACTAATGCATGAGGATATTGGACAAAAGGTATGGGAGAGCACATTACTAATGCTCCTGATTGATCTGTTAGAAGATTTTACCTTTTCATAATCATATTTTGGAAAACCTAATGTTGTTTATGTGTACAACCAGATCATGTAGACAAATACAACATTTAATTATTAATTTGCTTTACCGTTTACAGCTTACCATCCATATTTTCTGAAAGTCTCTGTTTCTAACAAAGTACTAAATTATAAATACTGAGTTGGAACCTGGATATTCAATCAGTCTTCAAAAATGTAATTTCCTGGTGAAAGAAGTAATTATATTTCCTGGGAGGTAGAAACTTTTTAAGAAAAATTGCCATTGGGACTACTCTATATCAATGATTAGGTACATCCCCAAGACTAAGCAAACCAGCTTTTGTGAGCTTTTAATAAATCTCTGTAGAACACCTTTCTTGTTCTCTAAATTGTATTTGAGTTTCAAACAAAATCAACCACTGCACCAAGAGCATTTAAACCATATTTGTAGTAGATGGATTCACATGTAGAGGCAGTCTAAGTTTTACTCAGAGGAAAACTGCGCTAACAGACCTCCCATTTTCAGTCATTCAACCATAAAGTTAATAGTGGTTGTGACATATTTTTATCTGGTTCAATATAGTTTTGATCGTTTAAAAGTTTTACTGCTTTCTTAACATGGTTAGATGAATTTGCTGAGTACTCACATGACGGAAGTTTAGAATGAGACAGTGTGGCTTGCAAGTGTTTATTGTCATTTCCAGTAGCTGCTCAGATTCTACGATCTTGCTATGCTTTTGTCTGTGTTTGTGGTTGGCATTTTCATGAAGTAAAATGCAATGTTCTTTTCAGACACAAAAGAAGTAGGGGTACCTAGGGTAAAACATTTTTACAAATATGGAGAATTTTTTTATATTTGCATTAATGTTGACTCTTGGGGGTTTTTTTTAAGCTTACAGCATAAAATTTTTGACCTATAACTTCAGATAACTTAAAAGAATATATCCAGAGTAAATGACTGAGTCATTATTTCAAACTTTGAATTTTGTTCTACTCTTAAGGGCATCATATTAGTTTAAAAAAAAATTACAATTTTCAAGTTGAAGTCTTCACTTCTCCCATACATAAATGATGTAATCAGTACTTAACTTTTGGCAATGTTGTGTGTCAAAGTCAAATGAAGCAGATTTAGAAGACCAAGGACGGGTTTTTAATTATCGCCAGGAATTCATTTCAGTGACAAGAGGTGTTCAAAGTATTTCACTTTGCAAGATCATCAGTCTCTGATGTTCAACTGAACTGATGTTCAGTTCTTTCACTTCAATATGCAAAGTTTCTTTCAGTGTTATCTTTGATCATGAAGGATCCTAAGGAACTTGTTATAGTACTTTTAAGATGAGAGTGTCGATTTTTTTCCATCTTGCTACTTCATTCCCTTCGCTCCTTTTATTCTGCTTAAGAAGAAAGTCTCTCTCTGCTTCTCTTGCTACTCTTCTGTCCCTTCCTTAGCTATCCATTGTTTGGTTACACTGAACCAGACAAAACCCTTGGTGGTAAGTTAGATCCTTACATATTTGTAGTTGCAATAGATAACTTCTGATTCCTGTGTAACAAAAGCTTATAGGCTCTATCTTACAGCTAAAATGAGCGAGCAAGTCTACTTTTCAGAATTTTTTTTCAAGTCCAGCAAAACAGTCATCTCACCTATCCTCTGCTCCATCCATCCACACCGTCTTTGTAACACAGTACATTTAATTCTGCTAGTTGGTCACTTTCTGTTACTTTCTGTCTCCTATTAAGAACTATTGTCTTTATCATTCATAAGTAGACGTTTGCCTAAAGACCTAATATTCCCAATGTGGAAAGCATGACACGTGTAGTTTATGTAAGTGTTCCAGTTGCAGAGAATTTCTGAAATGAAATAGCTTAGAAAAATACATTAAACTTTTTTTGAAAGAAAAAAATGCTGATGAAAGTTGTTTCTGTGACAAAAAAAAAATCTTATTACTTCAATAATTTCTCATGCTTACTGCTAACAAAAAATGATCTGTCATGAGCAACCACTTTAATGCTAAATGTGTACATTGATGTCCACACAGTCAAATGAATTGCAAATTAATACTAAACCTATTTATGATTTATGTTTTCAGTCTGGTGTTCTTTCAATATAGAATTGCTATGTGAAGTAAGCACATTAGCAGATTGAAGCAGGTGCAGTTGGAAAGATATTTTTGTCAATTATTGCTGTTACAAATTTTTCAGTAGAAATATTCAGTATTTATCAGAAGAAGATCAGGTTCCTTACCAGAAATTCTTAATTAATAATAAGATGCTGTTCAAGATGTGTTTCGGTGAGCTGTAGTTTTATCCACAGTGTAGATATTTTGTGTTCATTTGAGTGCATAATTTTTTTCATCTTGATTCCTACTGTTTCTTCTTAAGGTGATCATCAGAGTGAAATATGGCAAGTATGTGAATGTGTTTTAAAGCTGGAATACATACACTAAATTTCCAAGTGAAGTTTATTTCCTTTTTATTTATTAAGTTCGCATAAACTTAAGTTTATTCTACCTTGGAACTTGCTTGAGTAAGTAGCAAGTGCTTTGGCATAGCTGTTCAACTGTGATTTGGTTGAGGAGCATGGAAAAGTGCAAAGAATGTTTAAATTGTTAGGGTGATCTACATAGGTGAGATCACACTCCAAGCACTGCAAGGGTTTCTTGCTTTTTCTTGTAAAAATACGCACAGACATAGTTAGATACTTGTTCCTGCTAAAATTTCCAATGCTTTCATTATTATTTCTGGGTTTAATTTCCTCTTAATTTTTTTCAATGCACATTAGTAAAAAGAGATGCTAATAGAATATATATTTGAGTAGAAAGTAGCCATAGTTGCCTTAAGATGAATCCTGCTTCCTAATGTACATCAATCTACTGTATCCTCCTGGGTTCTTCTAAAAACGGTGCAGCACTGGTTTTCAGATCAATTACTAATTAAGATACCAGAATATTTTCATATAGTCATTACCTTTTTCCCTCGTTGTTTAAAGTGTATTGTCTTGGCAAAACATGTGGATAATTGAGCCTTAGCAAGTCTTATTTTTAGTTTACATTTTGGTTACAAACCCTGGTAGTTGTTCGTTAACAACATGCTGCAGCTTCAAAAGTGAGACATTGTAACTAAGGAAGAAGCAGCTTGGTGTGCTTGGGATATTTTAAAAACCCTCAAATACATCATAGTTACTAAAATCCTTTAAAAAAAGGAAGATACACTTTGCAGGAAGGTCAAAATCTTCAAGGGTAGTCTTTTGGGCATTTTTTGTTAGTACCAAAATGGACCCATCAGCAAGTCTCTGGAGAAGAAGAAGAAAGACTGGGGTAAAGTACAGGCTGAACACTGAATTTCAGTAGAAGTACTTATTTGTCTTAGCTTTCTTTATTGAATATGTGTGCTTCAAGTAGTACTTTATTTATTCATACCTGGAGTCAGTATTAAATAGCAGCACCAAAATATAGTTCTCTTCCCTTACTCATGATGAAGAACTGTTTATAGCAGAACTAAAGAAGGATGTCAGAGTAATTGGGAATTATCTTTGGATCCAGAGCATCCTGAACAATTCTTGCAGTCATAGAATCAGCTACTTTTCAGACCTTTTATGTATTGAATCATATGAAGAAGCTCTAATGTGCAAAATTTCTCTACATTTGTATGTCTTAATAACTAGTTGATGTTTATTAAGCTACGGAATTTCGTTCTTTTCCTGAGTCCAGTGAAAACTTTCAAACAGGTCAAAAAACGTTTCTCAGTCTTTCCCTGGAAATACTTTTTCTTTTGAAATTGTAACCATTCTGCATGGATATTCCTTCAGAAGGGAGCAGTCTTTCAGTACATGCATCCTGGCTCACATGTGCATTGCATCTCTGTATGCTAACGCTGCATCAGATTGTCAGTTCCTCCTTGAAATGTTTTTTTCAATTAGCTTTGGAAGCAAGCGTTTTCATTTCTTACTATGCTGTCTTCCAAGTGTTTTTTTCAAAATCTGGTAACTTCAATTTGTCATTTCTTTAAGATAGGGAAAAGATGTGCATTCTTCTCACATTAGAAGCCTAACTGCCGTCTTTTCAGTTTGTATCCAAAACAAATCTCTGGTTGGAATTCTGATGTAACACAAGATGAGTGTTTTGGGGTTTGTTTAATGGTTTGGGGTTTTCTCACTGACAGCTGTGTAGTTACATCTGTCTTTCACCCAGTGTCTTCAATTAGAAATTACTGTGAATGCACCTCTACAGAATTGTCTGTGAGCTACATTTTCAATATATCTAGTTTTGGTTTTTTTCACTGATGCTTGTTGAGTTTGTTGGCACCTGGTGATCATTTTGATGTCTTGCTGAAGATGGCGTCAGAGAGATAGTGTCTTCCCATCTCTGTTCAGTCTTTTGCCTTGGGGCTATTAGTTCCTATTACATATGTCAATTGACTAAATCCTGTTTCTTCATGAAAAATGGTTTCAAGAGTAAAACTGTGCATCCTATAGGCTGAATTTTCGTATAGTCTCATGTTCTGTGTGTAGCAATTTGGTTTTCTTCTGTTCCTCTTCTTTAGTGTCTTAGTCCATTCATGCATTAACCTGATTTAATCAACAGCTCAGCTATGGGCTTCTGTTCCCTTCACTGACTGTTTACCTAATAAATAATCCACATCACTTATTGCTGTGTTCTTTTCTGATTAAATAATCAGCAGTTTTTAAAATGTACCTGTAAGGATAGACAGCAATCTTCTAGTTGTTTCTTTCTTATTAGAGTAAACAATTAATGATGGTGTAGCAAAGTTCAGTGCCAGATGTTATAGGAGAGATAGGTGATGCTATTTTAAAACAAAAAGGATTTCATTCACCCTTTCATATCTATGTATTCACAAGCACAAAGATACATGCATTCAGTAGTCTGTCCAGCATCCATATGTGTGTATCCAGCTGGTCTGGTCAAGATAGCCTGAAATGGAGAGGATGTGGAGCACAGCTATGACATTCTCCACAACTTCTCTAGCATCCTTCTTATGCCAATATCCATTAAGCCCGTGTTGGATGTGTCTTTTATACTCTTTAGGAGCTGACAGTAAATTTGTCTCTTCATCTGGTTCCACCTCTTGAATATGTTAGATTTTCTTGCTATACTGTGTTCTCCTTATGTAAACCTGCTCTTTATCATTCCAGTTCCGTCTCTCAGCAGCTCAACTCTGTTTTGGTCTGCAAATCATTTTAGGTTGTCTGGTTTTACTGATTTGGTATCCCCAGAAGCTGCATGAAGTGCTGTGAACTAAATGAACTACTAATCTGCATGCCATCAACATTTTTCGTATGTTCCCTCCGCTATGCTTTTTGGTGCTTCCCCATCCATATATGTCCTTTCTTTTCTCTGCCACTCTTAATATGTCTGTTAGATATTCAAAGAGTATTCATATGCTGAAGTCTATATTAGCTTGCTATTGAAGGAAGCATGTCACAGTTTGATACTGCATCATGCTTCTACAGTTTTGCATCATCATCATCATCATATGTATTTCATGTACTTTTTGGCTGGGGCAAAGGTAGTATGGGGCTAAGCAGCACTACAGCAAGCAGCAAAAGCAAAAAGCAGCCACTAAGGAGCATTTGTCTAATATATAGTCAGGCAAATGAGCGCCATGACAATCACAGGAGCCTGCTGATTATTAGCTGAACAGAAATAACAGCTACAAATTCAATCTAGCACATTTCAATCAAATCTGTCATTATCTCAAACGCTTTGAGCCCCATGTATGGTGCCAGAAAGACTTGTGGTTTAACCCCAGCTGGCAACCAAGCCCCCTGCAGCTGCTCACTCTCTCCCCCACCAGTGAGATGTGGGAGAGGATCGGAAGAGTAAAAGTGAGAAAACTCGTGGGTTGAGATAAAGACAGTTTAATAGGGAAAGCAAAAGCACACACAAGCAAAGCAACACAAGTAATGAATTCACTGCTTGCCACGGGCAGGCATGAGATCATCAGCCAGCTCCAGGAGAGCAGGGCTCCATCACTTGTAACAGTTATTTGAGAAGACAAACACCAACATTCCAAATGTCCCCACCTTCCTTCTTCCCCCAGCCTTACAGCTGACCATGACTCCATATGGTGTGGGATATCCCTCTGGTTGGGGTCAGCTGTTCCAGCTGTGTCCCATCCCAAATTTTTGTGCACCCCCAGCCCACTTGCTGGTGAGGTGAGGAGCAGAAAAGGCTTTGATGGAGTTGCTAGAACTGCACAGCAATAGCAAAACCATCTCTATATTGTTGACAGTGTTTCCAGCACAAATCCAAAGTACAGCCCTGTACCAGCTACTGTGAATAAAATTATCTATACCCCAGCCAAAGCCAGCACAACAGGCAACTGAAGGTAGTCCAACAGCAGCAGGCAGGTTATGCGTTCACAGGAGCCAAAACTGGTATTTAGACTATGCAAGCTCTTTCAAGGCATGCATGTTGCTGTGATTAACCTGTCAACTGCAGTAAAAGTTTGCTGATTCCATCACAGAAGTAGCATCTATCTGATGCAAGATATGAGAGAGAAGCAAGAATCTGAAGCACAGACATTGCTTTTCTCATGATGTAAATGTGCAATTCCCTTCAAGTGGTAGGTTCTTTAGCAAGAGTACTAACAGTCCCTGAAGTCTAGTTTCACCTTTGAAAAGGGTTTTAGGAAACAGAGGAGTTGAAAGTAAATGGCACCAACTGGTTCTGTGATCTTAACTCCTATTTTGGGCAGTACCTAATATTATTTAACATTGTAATGTGTGATACCATCGAAGATCGGCAAACTGAAAATAGATTTTCCATTCTGCACAGCTGTCTCAATCCTTGTTTTAGAATCTCACTATCTCATTGGTCAGTCTCCACTCCATTGCCTTTTTCCTTTTAACTTAAATGGGCTAGTCCTTTCCTGTGTTCATTCCTCATCCAAACAAAGAGGATGCATAAAAATTTTCAGATTTCATTTTCATTAATTAACTAAGTCAAGCTCCCTCATTTTTATCCTTTTTAAAAAAACTCATTCCAAAGTCTTTTTCTGCATTTCAACTTCCTTGCGTGATCAAAACTGTGTATTTTAGAATATGAGGTCTTTAGTATTGGTCTTTTGTAGAATGGATTTATAATCTCACTCCTTCTTCTAACTGGTAAGTCCTTGCCTCTGTATCAAACAGCTTTGTTAGTTCAGAACTTTGTGTTAAATTTCATTCCATTTCTCTTACAGTACTCTTAATTGTTATTGAATACCTGCTGCTAGGATTACTTTAATACTCTGTAATGATGATGCTTCTCATATTTATCTGAGAGCACTCCTAAATTTTGTGTCAAAGTCATTATAGAATATACTAGATAAGATCCGTTTCTACATCACTCAGTTGCAAAATTCTTTCACCTGTTCCACTTTCAGCAAAATGTAATTACCTTCCAACTAGCAATTTTCATGCCCTCCCAACAATTCTGTTTTTACTTCTATATGTTCCTGTTCTACATTTCATGTGTTTATAGGAGCAGTTGCCTCATCAATCCTCACTGATTACTATGCCTTCGTTCCTGTATCATATATTACCACCCCGAATCAAAATTCATGCAAGGTATTATTTTTTATTACCCAGTTTACCACCGATGTCTTCCCAACCTCAAATGATGGCATTTCTGCTTTCTCTTTTCCTATTTGGATGTTTAAGGAGACCTTTACTCCTTGTTTCGAATTCTTCAACTCCATTTTGTACTTAAGAGTTTCGAGCTTAGACAAAATAGTATCTTTTATTTTCATGTCTGCCAGGCTCTCTATCTAGACCTAGTAGCCTTCTTGACACGTTTTTTGTTCTTCTCCACTCAAAAAACCAGAGTCAAAGTATTTCAATAATGTTTTTTGACTGTCAAAGTTAGAGTGGTACTTTAGCAACAGGCTGATGAAAGGTGGTCATATGTCTCTTTTGGTGCAAAAACTTTGTCTGTTGATACGGAAAATATTTTTCAAAATAAGTCTTGTTTGAATTGAGTACCTCTTCACTTTTGATCTGCTGAATCCATATTAAAAATACTTCTTTGAGAGCAAATCCGTCCTCATGTAGTCAAGAAATCAGGCAATTTCATTGTAGTATAAAACTGCAAAATCATTCTTGATCTGGTTTGATAACAAAGGCAATCACCTAAAAAGTTAGTTGTTTCTCTAAAAAACAGATGGAGCTTATTGTAAGGCTCCTATAGACGATTTACTCTAGAATATGTGTGTGCCATCATTTTGCGTGGTACCTACAAGACGCCTTCTACAAGGCACATGAGACATAAACCTTATCTCAATTTTTGGGAATTTTTTTTGTAATAACTCCTTCGTATCAAGGTCTTGTTTCTGGTATCCTTTTTACCCAAGTAGTTAAGCTTTCTCTTTTACAAAAAAAGGTAGTTCTGAGAGTCACGTTACCGTGATTCTGAGAAAGACATTTTCTTTTAGGACTTGGCCTGAGCAATTGCTAGCAGAAATTGAGAATTTCATTCATCAAGGAGATTCTTACATCATCTTGATTATCCAATTTTTTGAACTGTAGCTATATCTAGCAAGTATTTCCCCAGAAGGTTTTGAGAAAAATGTACAAGATACTTTTTCTTTAGCATTCTTCTGCCGAGTTCCCATGCCTTATTTCTTGTCTGTAAAGGAGGACTTGGCTATGTGGCCTAATGTTCTCACTTCTACCTGTTAGAAGTGTGTAAGCTTCATTCTGTGCCTCTCTATTCCTCAGATGATTGTTTAAAAAAAAAAAAAAAATCTTTGCACTTGTTTACAGCTTGCTATGCACTGTGCCACCATACCAGAGGAAGATTCATGCGCTACGTCAATGTTGCTATACTCCTTTGGTGTGCTCCTACTCTCTCTGTTGTAATTGCAATAAATGATACTTTAGAGTACTTGGAATTAGCACTATTCATTGTGCAGTTAGATGAAGTAAATTTATCTGGAAAGGTTCAAAAATGTTGTTGTAATCCCTAACATACCAAGTTCATTCCATTAAATAGTCCTGTTAAATAGTATCAATCACTAAACATCAAAGCATCAACAAACAGTGCTAGGAAATGAGAGAAAAAGATGTGATGGAAAAGGTAATGGGGTTTAGAATCAAAAGAGTATTTGTCACAATCGCTGTCCAGACTTCTCATAAACAGCCATTCTAAATTTGTTGATACAGTTCATCTTGTTAAATTCAACTTTGCTTACCCCTATGATTACCTCCTTTCTCACATAGATGTTACAATCACTTTATTTTGTAAATAAAACTATGTGAGGCTTAGGTCATTGCTTATCCAATTCTGTATTCTGGATCTGCAAGGAGTATTTAGTATGTGCCAAGTGCATTGCCTGCATTTGAGAAATTTTTTATTTAGTTGTGCCTTTTTTCATTTAGTAAAACATTAATCAAAGATTTTTCTCCTTGTTTTAATTTTCTACAACAGGAAAAGGGAGAAGGCACTGTAGTGCTCCAGTGAATTGTCCCATTTTGAACATCAGCAATCAGTTTAACTTGTTCTTTTTGCTCCTTGAAGAGATAGTGTAAGAAAATAGTATTTGATTTTTTTCTACACTTCTGCCTTTGTAAAATTAATAAGCTGTAGCAGCCATTTATGAATAGGGTAGAATTTGATTTCTTCAATTAGTTTTCAACAGTATGTTTACTTGTTTGAAACAAAAGGAAGTGGTTATTTCTATTTCTGATCACTTTCATGCCATCATTGCATGGTATTGGACATGAATTTCTATAGGCATTTATTGATACATACATTTACTGAAATCTACATATGTTTTGGTATGTTGCTTTTTATTTAAACTAGCTATAGTAGAAAAAGTCTCTGAAAATCTATATGGAAAAAGTCCATGAGAAAATAGGGATCCTTAAGGTGAGATATTCAAAGCACTTGCACTTGGAACATTTCTCTCCAATGCCTGTGTTGGAAACAGGGCCTCTCACTTGATGACCTTACAGTAGTTTTATGGAAATTGTCCTGTAAGAAACAGTAACAGGTTTGACAAGATTTCAAACCAGCTGCTGGCTTTTTTCAAATTTGCACCATTCGTTGCAGTTTGTTTCTTAAGACTGCTTTTTTTCTTTTATGTGTAGTTTTTCAAAATGTGAGGAGTGCCTTTGAGCAAGGAGTTCTTATGTGTTTGCATGGCAGTTCTTTGCAACATGGTGTTTGCTTTATGAAGTTTGTAGACAGCCTCATTGGACGATGCTTTCACTCAGCAGCACTGTCAGTATGGACAAAGATTGACCTTGGCCATTTACCAGGTTATTGTTAGTACCTGGCCATTTAAAGGTCATACTGTTCTAAGCTTCTGCAAAGTGAATTGAATACCACCTTAACTTAATCTTTTGATGTTGTCCTCTCACTGCTTTAGTTGTTTCCCGTGGCTTTAGTGGATACACTTCTTTCCAATATCCTTACCAACCCTTCCGCTCCTCTGTCATAGCTGAACTCCTTAGGATGTATAAATGTGAGGAAATACACATGACAAGATGTGTTTACACAGATTTTCCAAACACAGCCCTGTCTAGTCAAAAGAATAAAATACAAGCTGTTACAGATATTTGAGAAGAAACCTTAAAGGCACTTGTCCTCTTCCCTTTAAAATCCCACTGCCCCATCTGTTTTCAGAAAGATGAGATCTTCCTTGTTACACTGAACCCCAGTGCAAACATCTCTCCCTTAATTTCGCTGCTAGAAGTGGTCAAAGAGGGCAGATATTCGCTTAATAACCCTACCAGAGAGCTGGTCCCACCATCAGGTCGCTTTTAAGTGACTTCAGTGGTGCAACAGTTTTCTCCGTGACCACAAAGGTATCTTTGATAGCAGCTTGCTTAGTGTCTGAAAAACGTTTAAAGGACAGTGTCCTCCACTATATGTGCTATAACCCTGTATCTGCTGCAGCTTTTAAAACTTAAGTTCAGCTTAGGACAGTGAGGCAAAATAGCACATTTAGAAGTGAATTGTCAGTTTAGGAAAGTTATATAAAAAGAATACAAAACTTCACCACCCAGGACTAGGATGTTCTTATTTTTTCCTTAAATATGACCTTTTTTGCTTGCCAAGACAGATTCCTGATATATAGGACAGGTGTTTGGGTTTTGAAAACTCTACCAGGAGCATGAGGTGCAAATTCTGCTTTCCTTTGTGAGGAAAGCCAGAGAAGCATTGAGGCTGCAGGCGTAGGTGAGGAGCAAAATGTGCTGCCTAACAGTGCAAAAATGTCCAAATGGGTATGAAATGAGAGGACTGAAAGTATTGAACTGAGAAGAAATTGGATGTAAAGGCTGAGTGGTAAAAATCTGATATAGACCAAAGCAATATTTGTGCCTCTTGAGTGATGAGGCTGCAGGACTTAAGAATGTTTGAAGAAGAGTAGGAAGTAGCTTGGATGCAGGAGGTAGCAGTAGCATTATGAGAAAAGGAAGGGTTGTGGTCAGGAAGAAGAGGCAGGAAGGCAGCACTGAGCAGGTGGAAGGGTTTGCAAACCTTCAGCTGTGTGCCAGGAGAGTTGTCCAACTGTTCACTGCATCATGACAGTAAGGACCCAGCTCTCATATGCCCAGATCTCTAGTTTAAATGAGATTTAAGACATTAAGTCACTACAAATAGAGGCAGACTATGTAATGTTTGTATTTATTGTAGGCTGTCTTGCCCTGGCTGTGCATTTTGTCTACTAAGATTTGATTTCTGAACAGTAAATTTCACTGATGTCAGTAGATATTTTCAAAGAACTGGGCTGCCACATGTTGGTGTAAAATAACCAGTGTACAAAGTCTCTTGTATAAGGACACGGTTACATTATCTTTGCCAGTATGTGAGTTAACAGAGCATTTGATCTAGTGATGATACTAGCTTGAAAACAGTAAGAAAATCGCAGTACTTTTTACCACTGCTTGTTCCACCTGCACTGTGTTTATTCCCCTATCTGAACATGGAACAGTGTGAGTAGTAGTGCCCATTTGGAAAAAAAAAGCATTGTGGGTAGTGTGAACAAAATTTGAGATGGTGTGATAATGATGTTTTATTGGCATTCATTAGCCTTCACATACATTACGCTTTTATAAGTCTAATATTATCAAGAACAGCAGCAACCTTAATAAAACTTTTATACCATACTGCAGTATAATGCACAGGCATGAATATGTTTATTGGCTGAGAATGTATGTCATTGTTATAGGAGCCTGTATTCCCTTTGTTTAAAATACTCCCCATTTATTCAGGAAGCACCCTCTAATTTGTGTTTTTCTGGCGTGAAACGACAGAAGTAAAAATACTTTCAAGTGCAAATCTATTTTTTACGCATGGATGTAAAGTTATACATAATGCATTTTTTAACTTAAATTGATTTGCTGCTATATTAAAAATATATTAAGCTCTTTGTTAGCAGTAGAAACTGCTCACTTGATACAGAACATTGTTCTTATCAGAGAAGAGAATTCAAGCTGGAGTTTGGATTTCTTTATCAGAATTTTCCACTCTTGATTAGGCAAGTAAGGGTTGTAAAAAATGCCACCTAGACCAGTATTGTATTATATAGTATTTGGAAGTTGACAGTCACTGTCCCAACCATCAAAGTTGTTCACAAGCAGTATGTAATTACTTCACTAAGTAAAATTACTTCTTGCCAGCCATCAAATATTTACAGTTAATTCCTTTTTTTTTTTGTTGTTGGATGTCACTATCCTTCACTTATTTCCAGTTTGTTGTATACCTTGAACTTGATTAACATTCTTAAGGGTCAGAATCTTCATTTTCCATCTTCATAAGTTTCAATCTCCTTTGGATTCAGCTCCCTTGCGTGATCTAGCCAATACATAAGATTTTTTCTTCCTGGCCGACTGATGTGAAATCATTGCCAGTTGGCTTATACTTTTGAAATGTGTTTCCCTGTTAATATGAACGTTGTGAGAAGTTGTGTGAGAGATTTCAGGAACATTTATTTGGAGCACGTTGGTGTAATATGTATAGTATAGTGTTGGAGTGAGAGCTCCTCTGGACCCAGGCCCAGAGAAAAGCCAAAGCACAGGGGTTGAATTAAAACCTTTGGATAAGCTGAGATACATGAAGTCACATCAAAGTGAAATAGAAATACAGATTTTTAACTTTTAGTAGAAATATATGCTAAGTGCTTTAAACATTGGAAAGCTGCAGCAAAGAGATCTTAGACACAGTTTTTACTGCAGCAGTGTTACCATTTCACAGAATTTCTTTACTTTTGACAAAACATAGATGGAACTATATTGTTCGTATTTTTTAGATAGAGTGTTCACATAAACACTAAGAGCTGATAGAAATCTGTGTAATACCTATGTAATACTTGTGTGAGATTTATGAACATTAGAATTAGACCAGGATAGGTTGAAAAAGAGAAACTAGAGCCGTGTGTCAATTTTATTGGTCAATTAGGAAATATAATCTACGCTTCTGTAAGTTTAGAGAAGAAGAAGCAGCTGGTTTTTACTTGCTGTTTGCCTGCTGCTGCTGTTACTGCTTGGCCTTATCATGTAACCCCTTTGAACTCTACCTTCAGAAAACTATGGGACTATGAAATAAAGAACTTTAGCAGGACAGCAGCCTCCTCTGCTCTTTCACCCTCGTCCGATAAGGGAGGGTATCCCATCAAAAGCTCAACAGCATAGCTTTTGTAGTTTCTATTCATCAGCTGGACCTCCTTCTCTAGCTGAATGCACTTTATCAACACGAGAAATCTCCAAGCTTTTGATAACAAATTCCTGACGGCTTCTAAATATCCCTGTTCTTTATATGTTGTATTCTTTTAAAGCATACAACATATAAAGAATTATATATAGGTCATGTGGGGGCTGTTTGAATATATGCTGATTCATATTTAGTTTCTCTTCTGGTATGTTTTTAATGTTTTTATCTTCTTAATGCATTTATCTGTAGGATCATTTTAATGCTTTTTTTAAACATCCACCTACCTTTTCACTGAATCACAAAACACCTCTTTAAGCTGGGCTGGAGCTTATCCTGTTGTTTTTCTTCTATATTTTGCCTTGGTTAGTTGAATGGCCCTTGGGGGAAAAAAAAAACCAAAAGTAGATTTGGGGTGTGTTGTGGAATTCTGCTGAAAGAAGTGGTGAACCAAAGTAGGAGCATCACATGAGCAGTTTTGCTCTAGATTTCCAAAACTGATCATTCCTTTCTCAGCATGGTGCCCTGCACTTTGAGATAAAACAGTAACTGGAAGGAAGTAATGGCAGGTAAAACTGAAAAAACAAGGGAGGTCTTATTTTCTCATAGCATGTACAAACTTGTGAGTGTCACTGTTTCACATCCAAAAACTTCTTTAAAGAGGAACAACTTCATAAATATTAACAGCATGTGTAGTCACATTGACAAATATGATGCAAGCAAGTTTCATGATTTAAGATTCAGTAGAGGATATTCACACCATTGCACTGCACATTCCCTAAGGCAACTAGGTAAGAAGCACAAGGGAACTTACAGCTAAATGCAGTAAGAAGCCATGGCTAGAAACTGACAGGGACTATTTTTGTGGAAGGAAACAGAAAATGCTTGTCAGCGCAGTTGTCAGGGATATGTGGCATAACATACCTGCCAAAACATCTCTTTGCAGACCCCGTGATGTTCCACAAGTAATATTAATAGTTTTCTTTATTCACCATTCATCGTTGATCTCTGCAGTAGTAATGAAGTGGGAGAACAGTTACGTTTTTCTTATGTGTACAGCAAATAATCTGAGCTTGATTTGGATGCTGTGTAGTATAATCTCTTACTTTTGATTATCTTAATTCCAACATTGCATGCCCAGGTCATCGAATAAGGTACTTCACACCTTTTTAAACTACTGCTGTAAAAAATTTCCATTTTGAGTTTTGAATTTATTCAATTTCATAGTTGAGTAATTTAATCATTTCAGAAAGGTGTTGTCATTATGAACCATTCATGTGTTGCCCAGGATTTTGGAAAAAAGTCTGACAGAGGTTTGGCTTTTTGGTGAACGTGGATGGGAAAACACTTTTCTGAAAATCTTAGCTCCTGCAGAATTCTGATTTCTTTGTCAGAGTGTAAGCAGGGAAAATTTAGAGTAGCACATATAGAGTATATTATCAGAAAGGAAGGCGTCTAAGATGGATAGTGTTAAATGTTTGAGGCTATTTCTCCTGTTGTAGAACTCATTCTTTAAATAAATCCAGCAAAAGGTAGAGTCTCAGATTAGCTAATTGTTCGGAGATGTTCTTTCTTAATGACAAGTATAACTGATAGATCAGATACATTAGATATTTATGTAAAGTTAGGTCTTCTAAATTCTTTTTTCTGGAGTAAAATCAAAGAGGAAGAATATCAGGTTCATTTCTCATGTGCTCTATTAAGTAGAAGGTAGTGGAATTACGCTGAAACCATATGTGAGATGTCTGCCTAGAGAACATTTTCTGTTCACCCATCTTCTAACAAATCCATTAACCATATTTGAGCATTCCTCTTTGCTCACTGTTTGGTTCTGGTTCCTAAGTTTTCTTCGACTGACTTGCTATCTCATTCTACTCCGACTGTAACTCCGCCTTGTTCTTCAGATACCAAGATAGGGATACCTGTAGCTAATTTTTAGCTATTAACTCCTGCTGTTATTCCACTGTGAATAAGAAAGAGATGTAAATATAATGCATTTATAAACTGTCAGTGCATTATACCCTCCTAGCTTCCTGGAATGTTCCCTACACAGCACCCTTCTTCCTTCATTACATTGAGTATCTTCATTCATCACCTTCAGAGTGTTCCAAACCCTCAAGTTTTTCAGGTAACATTTTGCCCATAGCTACTTGGTGTTGCTCCTGCCTCATCTTTTAATCCACTTACTTAGCTTGTGTTGTGGTGTAGATACTTTTGATTTAGACCACTTACACACATCTTTCATCATAATCTTTTCTATTTACCAGTGTTCATCTGTGATGAGGTTCTTGTGTCTAGAGTTTCTGAAAAACAAGGTGTGTATAATCCATGCCATTTTCTGAATTATAACTTCTAGATCATCCTACAGTTGACCAGAGAAAGATAAGAATATACCTGAATTCCTTTCTGTGGTATTTGCCATGAAAAAGATATGGGGTTTTATTCCTGCTGTCCCTTGCCTTCTTGGTAATACCCTGTTTAATTCCCAGAACAGATGTAGTATAGTTTGTGCAATACTCATATAACTCTGATTCATCCCTTGAGAAGCATTCCAGTTGCCCTCTGCAATGTTCCTGTAGAAAATGTGCTGTTATATATATATTAACTGTGCCATGGATGTAAAACAAGACTTGAACTCAGACTATCTCCTTGTAATTTATATACGCAAGCATTTAGAACTTCATTGCTCGCAGTGTACATGTTGCGTATATATTTCTATATATGTTTTGAAGAAAGACTAAATAATATTAGTTATATGCACGTGTAATATCTCCAGTCTCATTTCTGTCTGAATCCTAAACCTTCAGAATGACTTGAGCAACCACAATTGGTGAGTAATGCAAGAAAAACTTTTTCCCTGAGGGGCAATGCATATTGCTGTCACAACTTTTCCTCAAGTTTTTGTGTTATGTAGCACTTTTCTTAATGCCCTAGTTCCATGTCCTTATGTAAGATTATAAGCATTTATTTTTTCCTATTTCTCATTTTCCAAACAAACCTAAATTTAGTATTCATTTTAAAGGTTTCAAATTGGTAAAATAAATTGCAGTTTTACTGGATTATGTCTTATTATCTGGGACTGGTAGTACCTCAACCAGGATATTGGGAAAGCATCTTTGCTCTAACTCATGATGTTTTCTGTTCAGATAAGGATCTTTTTGCAAATTGAGGCTCGCCTTTTTTTCTCAATTAGGAAATACATAGCTAATACTTAGTAACTCAGTTACAACTGCATATATTTTTATTGAATGTGTCTTCTAAAGGAGACATAGTTTATTTAAGAACGATGGTTTCTTCTTGGTCTGTATACTAGAATTGATTGGAGATTTACTTGGAGTCCCATGATAATAGTAATGTGAGTGTTTCACTTGAGAGTTCAAATCAGATGCTATTTTAATGCCATAAGACCAGGGAAGGAAAGCAACAATTAACGTAAATGTTTCCAGTGTATTTTGCTAATGGACATCCTATAAGAACTAAATACTCAAATTGTTAAAATATTGTTTAGTTGCATTGTTTTCCTGAGAATCAAATAGAAGTAAAAAACCAAAACATTCAGTTGACTGTTTTTTGAATAGGAATTTCTCTGTTTTGCGTGGATCAGGTAAAAGCAAACAGGACAATTTACCTTATGCCTTGCTAGTGTGCTCCAGAGAGCATAAAGCGTAGTTGAATTTCCGTGGTTCATTCAATCTTTGGCTTCCTTGCTGAGATTTCTTAAAGACAGTTACTGTGATTTAAAAGGGTTCATCTCAGTTGTGTGGGATTTTGTTTTACTTAAGATAATAAAAACTTTCAGTTCAGTCTTGGCTCGGACTAGTAGGATGTCGGGAAAGTAATTTTTATTGTCTTCTTCCTCTCTACTTCAAATGACACATGTTCACTTTATCAGTAAAAGAGGTTTATTTACGAGATTAAGAAATTCTTTAAAAATTTGCTGTAAGTGAATGTTTTATTTTACATGCTTCTAAAAATAGGAAGCCTTTTGGGCAACTACCTCATTTGTTTCTTCCATCCTCTGCATCATCTAGAAAAAAACATACATAATAAAGTAAAAGTAATGAGATAGGAGATGTTGGGGGTCATATACGTAGTGTATTTAAATATTTAAAATAAATATCTAATGTTGGTCTGGCATTAAAATTTTCTGGTTGGGCAGCATAATTTTTAACTGGGAATCTTGATAGCAGTGGCTAAAATCTCTAGGCCTGGGTCAATAGGAATCTGTATTGCATTCTGTCAGGTATCAGTCATGATACTTGCAGGCCGCCAGTTACAGCATACTGTGCTCATATGATTTGTAGAAGGTATAGGGTGTTTTTTTCTTCAGTTAGAGTTTTAGAACTTCATTATTCTTAATATCCAAATCAGATAAGTAACATGTATTCTTTCAAAAACGTTAGTGAATTCAGCATGCAACATATGTGCCAGATTGGTAATGTACTGAGAAAGATGTGATCAACAAAGCAAGTTTAAAGTGCCATGATAAAGCGTCATTTATTCCAGAAATTAGAGTCTGTGTCTTTGTCCTCTAGAGGTGTCTCAGAGAGTCAAATTGATGTCTTGCATGTACTGCTAACTGATTGTGTGGAAATTTTTTTAAGTTCACTTTTTCTTTATTCTTCTGTCTTTTTTACCCATCTTCCCCCATTGTAGCAAATTAGACGGCCGGATGAAAGCAAAGGAGTTGCTAGTAGAGTTGGATCCCTCAAAGTAAATATGTTTCTAACATTTATTTTGCAAGTTTTCTTCTATAGCCTACACTTTTCCTTTTGAAGGGGGAGGTGTGGGGAGGGAGGGAAGGGGCTTTTCCATTTCTCACCATCCCATCATTTTTATTTCAGTATTCTTATTGCTGTTGGGTCACATTTTGTTTGTTTCTGTGCTACACATAGAACAACCTATTGAAGGCAGGCTGCCAGTTAGGTAGCTTTGGGTGTCACTAGAAGTAAGAGATAGCAACAACCTTTTTAAAATGCCTGTAATTTGGGATCATGATTAAACCACTTCTCTGATCTGTGTTGTTTGTTGTCTTATAACTGCCTGTTACATGGAGAAGTGATTTACTCATCTTCAAACTACTGCTTCCCATCTTGAAACATAATTAAACTTTTATAGTGTTCACACTTTTTGCATTTAATTCTGCAAAAGACCATTACAGGAGAGTTGAATCTTTCATGTGTATATATATATATAGCCTTTAAATTAGGAAAAAAATCAAGATGAAATTAAAGAGATTCACATGAGACTAATAAGAATGGAGCCACTGTTTTGCTGATGATTAGTATCTTCTGCCTTTTCATGTTTGTATAAACATACACAAATATTTAGATTGCTTAACAGAACAGGCAGATATCTAAATGAGTACCCACCATGCCCAGTGTTACACCCTGATAAATGGTTTTGAACCAAGATGCTAACCATATGCAGTCCAAGCCATTTTGATCTCAAGAGTTGCCTCTATTTCAGCTATCCAATTTTTCACTTTTTTCCTACTTTATTTCCTTTTAGCACCTTCTCAACCACTAATTATTTATTTTTTTCTTCTACATTCTCCTGGCCTTTCCTGCCTTCTCGGTTTTTGATCTTTGGTTTTGGTTTTGTATGTAAGTGTATTGCGTTTGTTCCAGGACAAGCCATCCTCCCTGTTCTCTAACACTGTTCTACAGCTGCTCTTTGTGAAAATGTTATTTCACTGAGCACAAAGAAGGGGAGGGAAAGGATTAATTATGCACCTCTTTCCGGTAATGCCTCCATTTAAATTGATCTTAGCACAGAACAAGAAGCCAGTTGCTAATTGTTTATACAAGTTCTAGCTAGAGGCATCTGTAGCATTCCTCACTGTCTGTGAGGCTTTATCTTTTCATCTTGTGATTTGGGAAGATGTTTTAATTGCAGTGTAGATGAGAAGAGCAATGTAAAGGAATGAGGCTCTGTTTCAGTGGGAGACATTCAGGACCACTGAATTCACATGGAGAAAAATACAAGGCAGCCACAGTTTCTGTGCTGTTTTTGAAAATTCTGTCCATAATTGCAGCAACCCATGCATTTTAAGGCGTGGGTCATCACATACAAATCTAGATGCATAATGCATGCATATATGCAGAAGATGTAGCTTATTTGGATGGTGGGTTTCACCTATTATTATGATGACCCATTGATAGCTCATTTCAGATTAATATTTCTTCATCTGATTTCCCAGAATTTAATTCCATGATCTAAAATATATATGTAGACTGCAAATCTTCCTTATAGAAAATGAGAAATCCTAATTGAGGTTCCCAAACATGAAAATTTACCTCTAAAAATTCTTTTTATGGAAATAAATTCTACAACACAGCATTACCAATAAATAATCAAATAAATAAATAAATAAATAAACAATGTAGCAGGGATTCAGTAGCTTTAGAATTATAATTCCCTTGATTTTTCTTTTTTTTTTTCCTGTAGTAAGAAAGGGCCATGTTAAGCAAAGATATCTTGCTTCCAGATTCCAAGTTTACTGAGCATTTTATGTCCGTGTTGTTCAAAGCACTTTGATGTCTTGAAATGTTTTGGTAGAGGCAGTGAGAAATGCATTATGCTATGATTTATTAAAAACAAAATAAAACAAAACACAAAAACAAAGAACAAAAGAAAAATTAAGGGGAAAAAAAATGTGACAAGAGAACAGGTTGCTTTTTCAATTCATTTTCTGATGTTTACATGTAGCTCCATCGAAAGCTGGAGGAGCTCAGAGATCACCCAGAAGGCAATGTCAAAGGATGCTCTCTCCGAGTAAATGTACGATTTCACTCGGTGATCTGATTTTTTTTTAAAACTTCTGCTGGCTGGTAACACCAAATATGATTGGTTTGTCCTCTCATCCCCATCTTTTTCCTTTCTCTCTCTATTTCTTCCTTTGTGTTTTCTTTCTTTTCTAGCTGGGGTTTCATTTTAATGTATGTGAGAAACCTGACCTGATTGATAGAGTTTGTTGTAAAGAATATCCTACTGCATTTTAATGAATGCTAATCAAACTGCTTGACTTTACAGAAACTAAAAAAATCCCTTTCCAAAATCAAAGTTGCATATCTAAAAGTTTCCTGAATATTAAGCTTAGCAATGAATGAAACAGATAACCCTTAATTTAAAGGATAAAAATACCTTCTGCCAGTGATTGATAGTCTTTCCTGAACCAAAAACGATGGCTGATATAAGATAACCCAAAAGCATATAGGTTCACATGTACCTCTGTCTTTACCGTCAATCTTTTCAGGTCCCTATTTTATCTCACAAAATAGGTCAATATTTGGTTGAATGACAGCTGTGCAAATTTTGTTACTCGTTTTTTTAGGAGACTAATGCAAAAACTTCTGCAGAATATTTCTTCTGTGTCAGATTTGTTCTTTAATGAGAAAAAGTTGTGAAAAAAGAATTAGGATCTAGTATATCAGTCATGATACCCTGTAAAGTCACCCAATTTTCACAGAAGTATTTAATAAAGCAAGTCAAATCCAACATAACAATACAGACAGCAGTACCTCTTGTTTAGTAGTTCCCCTCATAAATTAAGAACAGCTTTTCAGCAATTCTAAATAGAAGTGTCTTTAAGCCACGTAATTTTGCATGGAATGAAAATTAGGAAAAAGTTTGTAGCAGAGTAGATGTGAAAGTTAATAACACTTTATCCCTTTGCGCATCCATCCACTGAAGGGTCTCTCAATAATTTCTTTAGATTCATGTCCTCTTGTCTTCCATACACTATGATTGTTGTCATTCTCAGAACTATCATTCTAATGCATAATCCACTAAGGTTATACAGTGCAAGGTAATTTTTGTAATGAAAATGATTTGATAATTTTTGCGCCTTTTGGGTGCTTTTGCATATACAGCTTTGTATCTGACATACAATTGATTGCTGCTTATTGTCAAGTAGAAATTCTTGAGTTTATAATCTTTTGCTGGTCAAATACAAGGAAATTGAGCTGCTAATATTTTGCAGTTTTCTATAAAATAAATTTGATTAAAGGACAGTATCTTTCTCCTGGCAAATCTTTTAGGAATCAAGTTTGGGGGGGAATAAACAATGTCATGTTTTAGATTTGGAGATAACAATCAAGACAAAGCAAGTTCCTTTAATTTAGACTACTCATTCTTAAATTCATTATTTAGTACTTTAAAATAAATGTAAAGCCAGAAAAAAAAATGTGCCGTGAAACATTGTATTACAAAAAAGATGTTCTAATCCTACAATATTTCACAGAATGTCACATGGGGAAAGATTTCAAATTTAAAGCTGTGACTACATTAGCCATGGCAGCATGACAGCATTAGTTGTCATGAAATTTTCCTGTTCCTCTGTGCCACTTTTTTCTGTTATTTCACAACCATACCCTCCATGATGGAAGTTAGTCAGTTAGTAAGGAATGTAAGTAAATAAAGAAATATTCCATATATTCTGCATATGCCTTCAAGTTTCTTAAAACAAGCAGAACACATTGCTAAAATTTGCTGGTTCGTCACTGCTACTCTGATTCATGCAATAATAATGGATGTTCTAGATAAGAGCATTTTAAAAGACAGTATACCAATGACTGATCAAAGAGAAGAAATAGTGGGCAATTCTCAATAGTAGACAATTGGAGAAAAAAAATAATGAGGGATCTGTTAATAGTTCATTTTTAAAATAATTTTCTTTTTTTCCATAATGCTTTTGGAAAGGGTTTTAGATGTAGGTTTTTGATACTCCTACAATGTGGCAAAAGTATTGAATGGTATGGGAGGGGGAGCATGTAGTAGCTGATGGCCAGCCCCATAAGTGAAAATGAAATGCTATTGCACAATACCGTTAAGGTGGAACCTTCATTCCAGAATGAATTGCAAAGACATTCTTTCCAGATTAAATTCAAAGGCCATTGGAAATATGTAGGAAACACTGGAATTCTGCAGAATATCACAGATGCCACCAAAAGTTTAGAAAGCTTGCCGGATATGTGGAATGAAATTACACTGAAAACATGCATGAAAATTTAGTTAGTTAAGGAATTTTGGTGGCTGAGTAGTTTTCAGTTTTAATATCTTTTCATATCAGCAGCAATGCATAGCCATTTACAGGGGAGTTATCCTGACCTAAGGCTTGGTTTTGCATTTCTTCTTGAGAAGTTCATTCATCTTGCAGTTCTTTTTGTGAGTTAATACTTTGACCCGTTGCAGGAACCAGTTTGACACTGAACTGTTTAGAAAAGTTAGTGTTCTATCACTTGGACATGGTAGCATTCCCCCACTGCTGAAATTAATGTAGCAGTAGCACGTAAGTGCAGTTGCTACTGACATGAGCAACAGTGAAAAAGTTGTCTTGTTTATATTTTATAACTCATAATACCTCTCAAATTTTATACCACTCTGGAAGTGTGGAATTACTCTGAAATTCAACAGAACAATACTGCTTCAATCTGTGCTTTGAAGACTTTTTTTAGATCTTTGGGTTTTTTGGGTTTGGTTGGGGGGTTTTTTGGTACAGGCTGCGATTTAAATACAAGTTTAATTTCTGCAGAAAAATATTATGGAAAGCCCATGAGAAAAAAATTATATCCAAGTACAGAGTTCCCAAGTAATATGCCAAACAATTTTTTGTGGCTTTTAACCAGTGTGGTTCCAAGTCAAAGATTCTGGTTTTTTTCAGGAAAAATATTCTCAGAATTCATAGCAGTGGCCACATACTTTCAATAGATTATGTTAAATGGAACCAGGATTCTAATTTTTCATACAGACCTGTGTGTCTCAGAGTCTATGGTCTCCTGCATGCATTTTCTGTCTTACTTTAAGTACCTGCCTTCTTTGGCCATGATAAAGGATTAAGTTTACGTGACTCTTATTCTTGATCCTAACATTCACTTAGTAAAGATCTGAGTCAAGTAAGGCCTTCACACTGAAAACAAACTATTCTTGCAGCATTTGAACCAGGTTCTCAGTTGGTGTAAATAGCTCTTTTAAAAGAATTCTCATAGTGGTGAATTTCTGTGACTGACAATTTGACCCCTTAAATTGAATGTTTTTGAGAGAAAAGAGCCCAAATGCCAGCACATTAGCTTCACCTAACATAATATGTAGGGGTTGTCAGGTAGCATACCAAATCAGGAGAGCTGCCCCTCTCTCAAACTGGACAAAACAGTTGCTGAAGTTCATATATGACAACAAATTATAAGTAGAGTAGGTGATGGATTGCAGAAACATCAAAGGAGCTGGGAGACATATTGATGTTTAATTTTAATAGCACAGAAACAGTGCACTAACAAAATCCCGAAATCAGGTAGATGCTTAAAAATGGAGACCAGTTAGCAAAAAAGCAATGACATAGAAATGATCAGGAAATAATAAGTGTGCAGCAGATTAAACAATCATATTGTGTGATCCTATTGAAGATAAACAGTAATCCCCGTGTGCTGTGAGCATAGTCCTTTCCTTAAGAACATTAGGTCAGTTTGGAACTACAGCACTTCAGTATACCTTTGATTTCATCATTATGAGAAAATGAAATGGATGCATTGAGAGTCTAGACATGTATGAATAAGAAGACAAGAACTGGAAGTAGCATTGGGAGATTAAGGAAAATTGTGTATGTGTGTGATTTTGAGCATAGGAAGGAAAAATATAATAACAACTGGTATCTTATTGAGGGGAGTATTATCATTTGCTTCTATAGAACTGGAACTATGAAAAAGAAAATACAGTATTACTTAAAGTTATTAAATTCCAATTGGAATGAGACTGAAGTTAAATGGTTCCATTATTAATGAAAATATGGGTAATTAGATTACAAGATACTTTGACAAGGAAAGTGATAGCATTGCCTCAGAGAGGATTAAAGTGCACAAATGTCTAGCATGCCACTTCTAAGTTGGTGTGAGGAGTAGACAACATGAACCAAGTTCTTCAGATTTTTGTGGAGTATGATTCCAAACCTTCTGATCATTGTTGTTTCTGTGTATCTAGTTTCTGATACGTAAAAAACTGATGCTGTGATGATTCTTGCTATTCATGCTTTCTTTGGATCCTCACCTGCAAAACTGAGGCTAATGTTTTATTCCATGCTGTTGAAAGACAAACCATGGAAACAATGGCTGGACATTATTTATGAAAATCTTGATTAGAGCCTCATCCAAAAGTCTTAGGTGAATAGCTGCACCCCTGTTCTGAGCAAAAGCAGACCTTATCTTTCTTAGAGAGATTTCAAAGCAGTATTTCTAGAAACAGTTTTTGTTTTGTCAGAAGAGGATCTTTCTTTTTCCTTTTTTTTCTATAATTATAAAATAGACTGTTTAAGAATAACAGTTGATTTCTTAAAACTGTGTTTTTCAGTCTTGCTGTTTGTCTGAAGGAATTTTCTATTTTTGTCTTAATCCTTCTGCAAATCATCTTATAAAATCAGTTTAAGAAAGCATTTCACCAGTTGAAGAAAATGCTGAGTGCGTGTGAATATTTAAGATGATATGAAGTGGTTCAAATTTCCTTTGTAATGTTATCTAGAAGAGCAAATTAAATACAGAATGCCAGAAAGGAGCAAAAAAATTTTTGAGGTATTAAAAACTTTTCAAGGAAGAAAAAAATAGTTGTATAATTTATGGAGACTTAAATTAGCACAGACCAATGTGACTGTAGAAATTTCCTGGAAGGGATATTTTATATTTCAATTTAAAAATATTAAATACACATTAGAAACTGAAAAATATTCTTGGAAGACTTCTTATGAGTACTATGTTCTCTGCTCAGTCCATCATATACCTAAGTCAGCAAGTGATCACTAATAACCTGTGTAGAAATCCTTGCTGGATTCATCTTTACCACAAATGTATCCAAACTGCTGTACAGACTTTTAAGTCTAAGGAAGTTTTGCTAAGGTTTCTGATAATTCATTTTTTCACCCCTAGGAAAAAATCAAGACATGATTTTTAGTACATTTATAAGAAGCAATTTTTTTTTTACATTTCATTTATTAGGCTGCTTTTACTCCTTCTTCAGACAGTGAAACATGAAATATTTTCACCCAAAGAAAGGATATTCCTAGAAATTACTGGAGAGTCCTTTTTTAATACTTGAGTTATGTCTGAGTGATTAATAGTTTAAAATAATGATTATCGTGTATAAGCAAAATGTGTCTTAAGCAATCAGTAAAACCGTAGTGTTGCCAATTAACTTGTGTTAGCTTGCACTGAAAGCTCTTGAAAGTGGACTGAGTCCCTCAAGAATCACAGACTTTACATTGCTTAGGGGCATAATCTGCAGATTTCTACTGACCCATATCTGGCCATTAGTCATTGAACTTTGCAAGTTATTCTGGTTTTTGGGGCAGTGAGATTGAAAAAAAACCTGCCTTGTCAAAATGCTGGTTCTGAGTATGTCAACATAGAAAGATATTCAGAGCCTCTTATGGGTTTTCACCCATAAGATTGTATCCTTTCCAGAGTTAGAATAAAACTAATTAAAAAAGTTTCATCCTAGAATACCTTATTGTCCTAAAGGTAGTGTTGTCAGGTATTTAGAGGGGGAAGAATTTATATTTGTCTTCAGATTCATCATCAGTTTTAATTCTTTTTCAAATACAATTTTTTTTTTTTCTTTTAAGAAGCTTCCACCTTAAAAGTCATAAATTTGGAGTTTCTGAAATAGCTGGTCATGGAAACTTTATGAACCCCCTGCCACTATCTCAGTGCTGGAACCACCTATACAGAAAACCTTCTGAGACCCTTACTGTGCCACCATTTCTTTTTTAACAGTGTTTTCTTTTCCCCACTGCACAACCAGGCTCGACTCCCTTCGTGCTCATCCACCTATAGTGTTTCTGAGGTATACTTTGCACGTGTTCTCTCACACAGTCGACCTGCTCACCCATCACACTTCTTTGATTTTATTTGGTTTTTTTCTTTTTTTTTTTGCATTGCACTGTGCACAAGTGGGGAAAAATCGGCTGGGGGAGCAGATTTTGCATGATCAATCTGCAACCATGTTCAGCGTGGTTTTAAAATCACTGCACCAGTCTGGGACCACCATGATGCATAGTCCAGTAGTTAGGTAACTACTACATAGCATGTGAGCATAAATTATATGATAAAAGCATCCTTAGTTACCTCTTAAGTAAAAATAACAAACTTACAGATGTCAAGGCTTCAAAATGCTTCACTTGTTAGTGTGACCCATTTTTGGACAGTGAAACTGGAAGGACACTGTAAAGATGGTCATCAGGTCATGATTGCTAGTTACCTGTCTAGATATAGGCGGGTTTATGACACCTGAAGTTCATTATTAATTCCCAAAGTTCTGGCTTGAACCAGTACCTGCCAAAATGCATGTACCATTTTAAATACTTCCATATCAGCTTCATGATGGTCTTCTATAATGAGGTGTGAACCATATTAACAAGAATTGAAAATGAAAATACTTTCAATTGTAATTAAAATGGGGAAGGACGAAGAAATATTTTAAGATAAACTAGAATTCATAACATCATGGGATAAAAACAAAGTTTATAAAATACTGTAAAATTAATTCCATGACCTGCTGTGTAAAGATTAGGTTTCAGCATATGATTATAACTGATAAATGAATAAGTATCAAAAATATGGACTTAAGGTTTTCTACTATACTGAATCAGTACTGAGCATGTACAGTTATTTATTCTGTATTTTAAAAGAGTCCCTTAAAGTTGACAAGATCCCATAAGAAGTTAACAGTTTGCTCTATCTCACACTGTGGGCCAGGTTCTAGACCTGATATGAATGTTCTATTCGTGAGCAATTTTTAAAATGTAAACATAAAGAGCTCAGCTACTCAATCACTTTGTCCCTAAGCAGAAAGACCTGTACCTTGCCGATTGTGTGTGTAATTTGTTCTCAAATTTGTTTCAGCTTCAGCAGACAATTGTTCCTAGCACTTCCTTATCCTTAGTGATAAATGTTTTTTTATAGTTTCAGTGTATGAATAGGCAAAAGTTCTCATAGAACAGTTCTTAAGAAGAAAGATGCTTGCCAGTTTTTCTGTCATAGATCTGTATAGATCAATAGTTGCTGTCTGGCTCTACTGGCAGACAAGTAGTTTTAAAAATAATCAGATACGTGTTCTTAAAAGCACCTGATATGTATTCTGCAGTTCATTGTGCCTCGTCGCTGTGTTGTATGAAAGCCTCACTGTTTTTATCATGATTATCATCAAAACACCAGTATAGAATAAATAAATTATACTAACATGCATACAGAGACACTTTTTTCTAAGCTAATACTGGAACAAGAAATAAAGTTTAGTGCTCAGAGGTGCCAGACAGAAGCCATCCTCACTCCGTTCTTCTGAATATCTGTATGAAATTAAGAAAAAGGAGTGGATCAACAGGCATTTCGTAGTTCATGCCAGCAAAAATTATGAACATGCTCTTACAGATGATGAAGTCAATAAGTCACTTTCAGGGAAATTGGAGTCTTCTTGCTTTGCCTGCAACTTCAGCCATTTGTCCATCCCTCTGCTTTATGAAGGGATCGCTGTCTTCAGAAGAAATGCAAAACAACATATTCTAGCTGGTGACTGGTCAGCATGTATGGGTCTCCTGCTTGATCAGATTCCAAAAAACTTTTTTGCCTTCTCCAAAACTATCACTGCTTTGCAATTTGTGCTAAAGAATCTGCTATCTGAAGTATCAACATGGCACTGCAAGACTGTGCAAGCAATTCATCCTTTATACTCTGTGCAAAGGCAAGATGTTCATATCTAAACTGCAAATAGCCTGGCTGTCCGCTGAACCAGATCTTGTGGTGCAGTAGCTGATGAGAAATTCATGCTGACAAAATACACCGTACAAGATATAAAAAGCACGAGGTATTAAAAAAAATGGATACATTATTCTCTGGTGGCAGACTACCGCCCTGTGTATTTTTCAGCAGAACATTCAAGGCACTGACAGATCCAAAGAAATAAATCAATTGAAACTAAAGATGTCTGTGGCCATTGTAACTATTTGAAGAGGCAGGAAGGGACTGGAGGTTGTCTGAGGTCCATAAAGGATTTGTAGTCTAGTTTCTGTCTTTTTAAGAGACTCTTCATTCAAAAATACAGCTTAATATTAGTATGCACGTCAAACAATGCTCCACATCATGCTCTATTATTTTGGAAAATGGGCAAGACTGCTATGAGTAAACATCTTGACTTCTAAATTATATGATAGAAAATCTCCCAAAGTGAAATATTGTTAAATCAGCTTCAAAAGCCTGCCAGTAGTTTTGATCATGGGAAGAAAATTAGTAATGGTGTATTATATGATGTCTCAAACCCAGGGGTATGAGACATTTCTGATAGGATCTCAAGATTGTTTTTTGTGTCCACACATATTTCTGTGGTTCTTATTAAAAAAAAAATATTTTTCTTCAGCTAATTCTTAAAGCACCAAGTTTAGAGCTTCTTAATTTTCCACATCTGAGTCATCATGAGATAGCTTTGGACTGTCAGAAGATATCTGGAACAAGAGAGATGGAATCAGTGCTGAGATTTCAGCTGAACCTGCCTCCTGACACAGGCACAATGAAAGATAAAAGAGATAACCTCATATAAATTATTTCTGAAATCTCTTTTTAGGAAATAGGTGTATTAGATTAATTGTAAAAAATTTCCTCACAATTTTAATTGTTGAGAAAGGTCTGGAATTGGATTAATTGGCACTTGTAGAACTCAAATTGTCAAAAAGGAAAGTCAGTCTACTACCAAGGATTTCCTGTCACATGGAAGGTCTTTGATTGAAGAAGTAAAGGATCTTCCAGCAGAAGACAAACAGGACCTGTGTATTCTTCATTGTGAAGAATTTCAGGTAGAATTTGCTGCCTGTTTTTTTCATAGAAAAAATCCTTGTAGAGGCTATTTTGCATCTCAGAGTCCAATAATTAGAAAAAGCTTCCTTTCATCTGTTCCTTTTTATTGTCACCAGTACCATAAGTGGAACTGCAAATGTGGTCAACTGATGCCTATTTGAGAGTAGTAGGCAGAAATATTTTAGAAACTTCTACTTGCTTTTAGGTACAGGGAGATTGTTGAGTTGCAGGCATTATAGGATAGGAGTATTATACACTCTCTTAGCCCCAGTCAGCCCCTTAACAGTTCCGCTTGTCTGTAATGAGGTCTTGTCTTTGGTTCAATTCAGTGAAATTGAAGTGAGTTTCTTTAGAAAGAGACTCCCTTGTGTCAAGAGAAGTAAAGCTTTAATTCTCCAAAATGGTATGATGATAAAATACAAGTTTATATGCTCTTTAAATTTCACAGTGTGCAGTAAAGTTTTTCACTCTTGATGAAAACCAGTTAGCTTCATATCCTGTGATTTTTGTGGATGTTAGCAGGACTACTTAAAGGGTTTGCCTAAGAGTTAAATTATTAATTAGGACTTATAATGACTTAGCAGTTGTGCAGTATAGTGTGTGTAGAATAGATGTGTAATTTACATATTATTCAATTGTCACAAAACATAGTAATTTATTTGTAAGTAGTAGTAGTTCACTGAAGATATTCAATCAAATTGGCTTCAGTTAAATTTTTAGAAGTACTCTGACATCAGCTTGAGTCTTAAAAATACCATTCACAGTGTAAATTAAACAGATTATTCAATGAAGGTCCATAGTCTCCTAATTTATAAAATTACATTTAGGTAGTGTTATGCAATGGCACCATTTTTTATTCTCATTTGTATCTCAAACTTTCTATTAGCAGCATCAGTTTCTCTCTCCCTCTCTCTCCCTGTCCTCTGGCTTTTGCATGCGCTGTGTGTTTGGCTAAAAGCGTAATGAAGGAAACCTATTGATCTGCTTGTTGGAAGGAGAGTGGCAACAAAATGTCTATTGCAGTGCTACTGCTAAAGTTTTTCAAAGAGGAAGACGCTCATGTCCATAGCTTGTCATATGTTTTATTTAGCCTCATTGAGTGGTTAGAACATGATGTCTTTTATTGTGAAAGATCTGCAAAATACTGCATCAGTTCTCTCTCCCACAAAGAATATTATTTCCATAAAGATAGGTTTGGAATATGTATTGGCTGCATACTGATTGATGGGATTTAATTGTATACTTAGCATTGTTAATAACACAGCAGAGAACTGTATTATCTTACCTGATAATAGAGTCAGCAGCACAGGGAATTAAGGAGCAGTATTCAGAGAACAAGAGGAAATACTATTTCCTGCAGTAGGTGGTTGACTTCAGAAGACCCTTCAGAGACTGCATGAAGATTCTTAAGTGCTGTAGGTTGAAGTACTTTGTATAGTGTACATTACAAAATGTTGTAAATAACTGAATCTTGTTCTTCAGAATTAAAGCCAGGTAAGAGACTGGTTCTCCTTCTGCTTAGACTAGTTTGAATAGAAGGGAGTGCTGAAAGACCAGGAACTGCAGCTGTGGCTTTCAGATGTTTACCACCAGCATAGAATTGGAATGCAGTTTTAGGTACAGGATGCTAAGTTTGCTGTTGATATCTGTTGTAAATCATCTCTGCATAGCACAAATTGAGCAAATGTAAGCAAGTCCCCTGTTCTTTCCTCTGATTTCGTGCAGAAGTCCAGCAGATAGAGAACTTGGCTCATTACATCTGACATACTCATATACTGAGCCATTGAACAGAAATTTCTGCATTAAATTCAGATTCCCTATCTCATTGCCTTATGAATGCCATATACTTTGTAGAGATGCTCTTTCAAATTTGAAATAATGTTTTTCCAAGAAATATATGATCACAACAGAGCCAATAAGGATCCAATAATCATTTGGGAGTTGTCCAGCTATGTTGGCACAATCTACTCCTGGTTTTCTGTGGTTTTGATTTGGGTTTTTTTTGCAGTTGCTAATAAAACAATGAGTTTTTAAGTAAAATTAGAATTTCTAGGTATTTCTCTTTCAAATATGAGCAAGAACTCCGCTTTCTATTTGGCAATTGCCATTTAAAGGATTGCATTATGATTTGCTAATAGCACCACCTTACTCTAGGCTTAAGAAAAATTAATTAATTAAAATTCTTACTTTTAGAGAAGCAGTTTCCTCAGTGCACATTAGAATGCAAATATTTGTGGAAAAAGAGTAATCTTCCTTATTCATAGAAAATACTTTTGCTAGTGCAATCTTCATTCATGATACTAAGATTAGTTTAGGATTAGGATTACGAAACATCTTCTCTAGCATTCTCTCTGCCATGTGAGAATAGAGTATGGCAAAATTTCCAGGTTACATCAGGAAGGACAGTGTGTTATTGCAATAATCTGATGAAAGTATACGTTACTAACTTTGATTAATGACATTTTAGATAACTTTTTTAAAAAATTCTTAAACAAATGTTGCTATATTTGTACTTAAAATACTATTTACCTTTGTTCACCCATTTTTGAATATCAAATTAGACCATTATTAGTTCATACATTCAAAATAGAAGTGAAATTTTACTTAAATCTACTGCTTCTCTGTGCACAGTACTTAGCTTTTGACTTCTGCCAAATAAAATTATCCCTTCACATTAACATTTTGCACTTTCATTCTGTACTAATAAATTCAATTCAAGCACTAAGTTAATTTACAAATAAAACTATTTAACATTTGGGGGAGAGTGGTAAAAGATGAGATTTTGAACAGCATCTCATTTCATGTTAGAGATTTTGGCTTAAACCTTACCTATTCAACTTAACAAAATTGTAATACTTTTTATTGATTTTTCTTATCAGTATTAATTAATATTATTAAGTATAATGCTTTCCAGGTCTGCATTTATCAGAGAAAGAGCAAATAAATGATTTCTATCCTTTCCCATCTGGAGTTTAAAGTTCCCTGTTTTTTGCTTCAAGACAAATCTTTATGTTTCAATTTTTAATTAATATTCCCCCTTGCTTCTTGTTCCACAAAATAGGAAGACATTTCACCTTTCTTTATGGTAGAGATGTGCAATCCTTTATGAAAAAAATTAGATCAAGCCAAAGAGTTATCAATGTCATTTTCATAGACTCCTTTGCATTTTCCAAAGTCAGTCTTGCCATTATTTCACTGTAGATACATCCATTTAAGCAAAGGATTTTTTTCCATTTTCTTGTGCTGTACCAAACCTTGGACTGTATGGCAATAAAATTGGCTTGATTAGATGTAACTGTGAGGGTTGTTTTCTAAACCACTGTTTTCTTTTTAAATCCAGTATTACACCGCTCACCAGCATACAGTGTTTAGAATTTATTTGTTTACTACTTAAACCAGCTTGTTTGAGAAGCCAGACATGGTTTTGCATTGTGTTACACTAATAATAACATTTAGTGCAACTGTTCTCTAGCTCCAGCTCCCAAAGCAAAGAGCAAAGAGTCAGCTTTAGTAAAGTTTTTTATAAAAAATTAGTCTAAAGTCTGAAATAGCAATTAATCAAAGTAGAGGAAAGCTTCTGCTGTTACAGCTTTTGGAGTAATCACTGATGTAAAATGCCATGCATGTGATTTAATTTACATATATCTCTAGTGGGCAGTTTCTGTTTAAATATATGGAAATCAAATTAGATATTCACAGCAGTGTCAGTATCAGTAATGCACAGCTGAAATGTCAGTGGGTTCCCACCAGTGCTCCCTAAGTTATCTTCCTGTTTTTCCCATTTTTTAAATGCCGCTTTGTAACATGGAAACAACAACTTTTTGCTAAGCATTATTGCCATAAACTTTTTTTTAAGAACTGGAGGGCAGAATGAATGTCCTTATTCACAGTATTTTCTATCTTGCTTTCTCATCTCTGAGTTTCCAAAATTCAGTGCTGCTACAAGCCCAGCCAAATCAGTATTGTGTTCTCAGGTGCATGACTGCTGTGGAGAGCCTGCTGGTTGCCGTTGTGCTGGACCTTGCAATACAGGCTGCCAAATTCGAGACAGCACTAAAAGAATCTTAACCTACTGAACCTTTGAGGCTCAAAGCAAAATCCAAAGTGCAAATCCTTCTTCTTCATTTGCATTTCTGGTTACTTTCAAAAATAATTTCTGCCTTGGGTTTAACAATAGTTTTTAGTGCAACATTTGTTCAATTCCAGCCTCTCCTTTCTGTGGCTTATGAACCCTCTGAAATATTCATGTTATTCATCCATGACCATTCTGATTTCACTTTAAGGATTCTCCTCAGAGATATATAGTCTGTGTGTCCGTCTCAGCTTGAAGGCAGAAATCTAGCTCTTTACACACTAAGTTCACTGTCTGATACTTAATACTCAGATGGATTAATGAAGATTTATCTTTCTTACCGTTGTTGCTCCCTAGTTTGAATCTTAAACTTTAAAGAGCTTAATTTATTTTTATATTTTAAACTGTACAAGACTGAGGTTTTGACTGAATATTGTATACGTCAGAGACTGTAATATACGCCAGATGTAAGATTATTATTACCTGTGCTTACTAGTTTTGGCTCTTGTATTTGAAACTCTTCAAATTTAATCCTCCTAGCTCAAATAAAAATATCAAGCTTAACGAAAATCAACTTCTTTGAAGTTATGCTAGTGCAAAAATTATGATCATACTACATGGGGAAACATGTTTTGTTCCTGCTCACATAGTTTAAAAAGTAGTCCAACCGTTCACTTTAAAATGTTAATAACTATAAAAATATCCGACCAAAATTTCTGGGAAACACCAGTGGAAAAAGGGGACATTTAATTTTAAAGATGCTTTAGAAATATAAGAAATTGAGTGGTGGCTTTCGCTGACTCTTTGGGCCTGAAGGTTCACTGCTCATTTGATTGGTGGCTTTTGAAGCCACAGAGTCACAGAACAGAGTTTGTAAGTGTTGATTGCTTTGTTCCTGTTTACGTGTGTTTGTATTCCTTTAACATAGAAATACAAGGAATGTTACCTGTGCGGTCAGCTTCCAGGAAGATAAGATTGTAAGCATGAAATAGGAGTTGTAGGCTTTGTTAGCCTACAAGTTTGAGTCAGACTCCTTCAAACTTCAGTGGAGAGATGCTTTTTCACTCCACAGACCTTGGATCAAAGGAATGGAGGCCCGTAGGCCTACAAGCAGATAGGACCAGAAGCAGTAATGCTAAAAATTCCAAACATGCTTCTGCCAATTCCCCACCAACATTTATTCAGATATTGACAATAACTAGATATTAAGAAAACTGAATTGTGTTTCCCAGCAGTAGCAGGTGTGGTGAATGGCGACTCCACCTCTGCTGCTTCAGGAACACAAAGTGCAATGCTGTAGCAGGAAGGCCTGAATGGGTGCCAAGGAAGCCTCCGTCACATTTTCTGTCTCCGCATTAATGCTGACTTAATTTTTCTTGCTGGAAAAACTTCTTGCACCGTTTTCAGGGGTACTCATTTTCTGTGTGTCCTTCTTGAGGCACATGTTGTGTGATTTTCATGTCACACCACAGCTGGCAGTGTGCGCTCCCAGCCCAGAGAGCCAAGTGTGTCCTGGGCTGCATCCAAAGCAGCGAGGCCAGCAGGGCCAGGGAGGGGATTCTGCCCCTCTGCTCTGCTCTGGTGAGACCCCACCTGCAGTGCTGCATCCAGCTCTGGGGTCCCAGCACAGGAAGGACATGGACCTGTTGGAGGGAGTCCAGATGGGGGCCACAAGATCCCAGGGCTGGAGCACCTCTCCTGTGAAGACAGGCTGAAAAAGTTGGGTTGTTCAACGTGGAGAAGAGAAGGCTCCACAAAGATCTCTGCAGCCTTCCAGTACCTGAAGGGGACTACAAGAGAGCTGAAAAGGGACTTTTTACAAGGGCATGTGGTGATAGGACATGGGGAAATGGCTTTAAAATGAAAGAGGGCAGGTTTACATTAGATGTGAGGGGTAGTGAGGCACTGGAACAGGTCACCCAGAGAAGCTGTGGTTGCCTCATTCCTGGAAGTGTTCAAGGCCAGGTTGGTTGGGACTCTGAGCAACCTGGTCTAGTGGAAGGTGTCCCTGCCCATGGCAGGGGGTTGGAACTCGATTACCTGTAAGGTCCTTTCCAAGGCAAACCATTCTGTGATTCTTCGATGAGCATTCCAGATGCAGTTGAAATAAATGGCAACTGAGGATCTAATCTCTGCAATCCGACTGTAGGCATGTCAGGTTAAATTTAGTCTAGATGTCTCTGGGCCTCAGTTTCCTATTTCTAAGATCAAGTCATCCCTCTGCTTCACGAAGATTTTGCAAAAATAAATTCCTTAATGTGTATTACAAGGTTTGGTTTTGTAGAACTGAGCCCAACAGAGAAATCTGTAAGGAATTAAATAATTACTCATTTAGCAGACAGTTTGAGTAATGTTTAGCAAGTAAAACATGAAACTAGTCTTTGAGCAGGGAGATTAAAATGAAGTAGCCTTATCTTGTCTTAGGCAGAAACCCTACTGATAATAATTATGATGAAATTATGATGCCTTCATGTCAAAAGAAAAATTAGTTAATTAGTTGCACACGTAACATTGACTTGTCCTAAATGTTGTTTCACTTAAACTTGCCAGTTTTACTTGACTGCATTTGAATAAAGAATTTATTATAAAATTTTGTTTTGAGGGTCACACAATTCAAGAAAAATAGTTTCCTCCTCTTTTTTTGCACTAATGTGGATATTTCACTGTTTCAATGCTGCATTGAAATTGGCTCTTGCTGAGTAAAGAAATAAAAATGTGAAAATATTTTAAATTTCACTGAAAAGCAAAATATTTGTAATAGAAATGAAGCCTTTTAATGTCAAAAATACTAGTCAAGGGTTAGAGAGCAATTTATGGTGTGCTTGAAGACAAGAATTTCTATACATCACTCATGTATCTGATTAAAAACAGCTTTAAAAGTTGGTTAATCTAGAGTGGACAACAAGTTCAAAAAGTCTTAAAGCTGGTCAGATAGGATATAACTCAAACATCTAATGCATACTTGTAAGGCTAAGTGGTTTGTCGGTCAAATTACCAGAGTGTGAAATTATATGAAAATAGGCAAGTAAATACCATTTCTGTGGCGAACAACAAGGTTAATAGGAATTTTTTTCCGTTGTACCTCTTAGAAAATACAGCTTATTCTCTTTGCCTTTGTTTACGCTAGCTACTTCTCAAACTGGAGAATATTTCCAGGGAGAATGTTCAAGATTTTCATTCAAACAAATAAAATATCTTGTTCACAGTTAGTAATACAAGTAGTAGAACGTTTTATTTTTCCAAGTGCAGTGTTTCTAGAGATTTCTTGTGTCCTACAAATTCCACTTGAATTTTGATAGCACAGGTTAGAAATACCTGTTTGAGTTCATGCACAAATTTGGCAATAATATTTATGACTTGATTTAATATGGGCTTTAGCTTATGCAAGATACCTGATCTCTTCATATTTGGGTATTGTAATTAATGCAGCTTCTCTGAACAAAAAGCAGTTTGATCTTGAATAAGCTCTGAACCACCCCTAAAATATCACTGAAATGTGCCGTCTTTCCAGTGTTACTCATACAGTATTTTCTGTATGCTGTCCCGTACTCCTAAGAACAAAAAATGCAGCTCGTATTTTTTTTCTCAAACAAAGGTAAACATTTCATTAAAATTACTCTGAACAGAAGAAATCCCTCTTTGCTTCTTCTAATTCTCAACTATGAAGCCTATACTGCCGGTTCATAGTAGCCAGTTTGCTTTCCCTTTGGCTGGCTGTGGTTTGCTATTTTGTCTCCTTTTTTTGCTGTATAGATCATAGTTCTTGCTGTTTTCTCATTGTGAGGTGTTCAGCTCGCAGTTTTAGTTGGTGTATAAGATTTCTTTGAATCCTCTTCTAGAAATAAATGTGTTGATTAAAACTCTCCAATGGACAATGTCAGTTTCTGTTGAGAGGTGACTAGTCCCAGAAAACTGTCCTTTGCCTTTTCATTCCATATTGTTCAAAATATTGGGTAATACCTTTCTTTTTTATACTGCTCCTGTAAAAAGAACCAATTCAGCCCTTATGTTTCTATGTTATATTCATCAACCCACTTCTGCTGTCCTGTTTGAGTAGTAGTTAGGATGAACCATAATCTGGCCATAGAATTCCATATGTGTGTTCGTAGTCTACTGGGAAACAATTATTAAAATTAAAGAAATCTGTATTTAAAGTGTAGGTGATTAGAAAAAAACTCAGAAAAGAGAGCTCAGTAATATAGTGATGAAGACTGTGACATATTCAAGATTTAAAACTGACTTTAGTTCATGTCCAATCTACCAAGCATAACACTTAACAAGTTGTAAAAATCTGCTCCTAAAATGATTTTGGCTTCAAATAATTTTCTGTTTATTTCTTCCCACTGACTCCAAATGAGTGATTTCTTGTGTGGAATACCGCATTATTTATTATTCATATTTAAATTTTGGTGAGCTGAATCCCACCATCAGTAGTGCTTGTTTTAAAAATTGTGTTAATGAGTAATGTCTGCTGCTATCAAATTCGTCGTGCTCACTTTTCTTTCCATTTCTGAAGTGGTCTCAGTATAATAAGAAAAAATTATTCTATTGTTTTGAGGTGACTTTAGTCCTAATTCAGATGGCCATAAAGCATTCTCTTAAGACCTTGTGTGGTCAGCTCAGTGTAAAAGTATTGTTTGAATAAGAATCTATCCCTGAAATAGGAAGATTGCATGTTGTAATATAATTATTTAATCCTCACATACTTTATTTAATTTTTTCTGAAGTACACAATTCCAGTTACACTTTTTTTTTTTTATTGGACGATCTTTGAGGTCCCTTCCAACCCAAGCCATACTTGTGAAGGTTTTTTTAACAACTTCATTTTTATATTCCATATTAATTCAGTCAAAGCTATTCTCTCTGTTCTTCAGGTTAGATTTAACCAGTTTTTTTAATGAAATCAACAGTGCATTTCATTGCATTTTTTTGTTTGCTCCTAGTTTAACCTTATGGATATTACTTAGAACAACACGCCGAAATCAGTTTTTAAAGTATTATCAGAACAGCTTGAGACATTATTATTCATGGTTCAGTTTTCTCTTATTTGTTTATTTAGAGACACTGAATAATGTATGTTGCACTCTTAGAGGATAAAAAGTATTTTAGGCAGAAGACACTGTGCAGCCCCCTACCATTATAAATCAGATCACATGTGATTTGAAATCTATTTAAAGCAGGCAGATATTTCAGAGACCATTCAAATGGCATGTGCACAGTGTATATTGTACAGAACTCAGGTCATGTAATTACTGATAAATCACATGCAGAAAAAAAGCAGCAGCAGCATACTTTCCCACATCACAGCAGATAAGTTGTCTTCATAAAGCTGCTGAAGTTTCAAGGAAAGGCTGTATGAGTTACGTGTTTTCTCACCAGCAGTAAGGGTAGTAGGTGCAATACCTCATGAACAGGCCTGCCTGGTGTTCAGGAGAGTGAGAGGAATACAGTTCTGAAATTGTTAACAGCTGCTGTGCTTTGCTTACCCTGCTTCCTTCATTACAGCTTGGCGAACTCATTCCCTCTGCTGTACCTTAGTCCTCTGTGTCTGTGGATGTTTGGGTTTCTGCTGGTGGTTCCACATTCTGCATGCTTTCCTCAGAGTGGAGCAATGTGCTTTCCCATAAGTGCTAAAGGTTATGGGTCAGCCTCCTGCAGGCTCTGTGTTCCTGAGAGGTGGGCTCTTTCTGTTGGTGGTAACTCATGTTTTGATGTCATTGTTCTGAATTGTTCTTCATGTTGTAGTATTGAGTTAAAATGTACTCCCGTAAGAGTTAGCTTTTCATATTGGGCCAGAAACTCTTCATCTTTGTCTAGCAATTTGTTTTATTATAACCAATGGCTTTTAATTGTACCTCCCATAATGAAGAGCTGACTTAATACTCTGTGCTAATCTTGTTATGACTTTAAAAAGGTAAGTAATTTCTCTAACAATTCCTAACAGTCATGGTAAAGTGTTAAAGGGTTTCTCAGTTTTCTTTTTTCATTATTTTTCACATGAATTCTTCACTTGTAGCATGAACTTTTCTTCGTGTCTTTTTCTATTTTTCTTGTAAAAAAAATTTTTAGACTGATTTTTATTTGCAGCAAAACATATTATGTAAATCTAAATTAATCCAATTTAGTACAGCCACTGATCTGGTTTTTTTCAGACCAATCATGACTGATAGATAGAAGTTGTCAGCAGAACTCTTTATTTTTGCCATTCCCTTTATTTATTTTTGAGTACTTTATTTCACATTCTATTTACTACTTCAGCCTATGGGAGAAAGCTTACTCTGCATTCCAGCGTGATGAAGTTACATCTTCAAGAACATAGAATCCAGTTTGCTTAAAATACAGAGTAATGTGAACTGAATGCTTTGGGTTTGGTTACACTTTGTCTGAACTATGCAGGGGAATGGTACTGGCTGGTAGCCCAGTGTATCTTCTGCCAAGATAAATTGTGAGCCAAGAGGCTGTAGAATGGACAAACAATAAATCTATACTTTCCTTGTGAAAGAAAAGACAGCCATAGGTTGTTATGTCTGTAACTACCTGTGAATGAGAAGAATTACAGTAAATACTACTAATAATAATTCTCCCCAGTCATTCATGGTACAATATGCAACGTAGTATGGATTCTTCAGTTAACAGTAGCTGTGAAAAGAATATAGATTTTCTGTAAATATCACAAATAACAAAGTAGTAAAACATACAAATCATGAATATTATAAAAGGCACTTAAAGCACATGACCCCATTTATAAAAAGTTCCATTGCTGCCAAAACTGTATGTGTTAGGAAACTGGTGGGTTTGATTCAAAATCAGTTTACTGGAGTTTTGACTTAAAATAACATTTAAGACAGGAATGTGCAATTCATGTTAAACAGAACTATTATGTAATAACTAATTTTGATGTCAGTTATGTTAAAACATGGTTTGTATTCTGCAGCTGTGAGCATAGGTTGGGAAACGATCAAGTCTAGCTGATCAAGCCTTTTATTTTATTATCATGGATTCCTCTTCCACAGCTGCTTTTAAAATTTGTGGGAAGCAAATTATTTCTCATACTGCATATGTTGCCCATCAGGTGAGTGATAACATGGAAACTTTAGGCTGGGTGTAAGAAATCAGAAAGTAAATATGAAGTCCTCTGTGTGCACAGAATTAAAAAAATGACCTGTAAGAGGCTGTATGTGAAGCCAGCTGTCTTTTGTTACCATTGTCATTTGGACATTTTAAGAGCAAAACTTTGTCAGCACGTTTTTTATATTAGAAGATTTGACCTGCAAATCTCAGCTGTTCTGTTCATTATAAATCTCTTGTTTTTGTCCATACACTAGCTCCACTATAGGTTGGAAGGGCTTAAAGATGAACTGAGGAGGAATAGAGGCTACAACTCGAGAGTAACTATTACTGCTCAAAGGAGCTGTTTTCCATTCGCAAACATTGCTTTGCGCTATGGGTTTGGGCTCCTTCTGTTCCTCCACTTTGTTGAAAGACTCTCTCTTGACTTCCATTTTACTTCTTTAGCACTGTCTTTGTCTGCTAACATTTTTCCTCCTTCTCTAGTAGCTTTTATCTGTGTCCTTTGGATCACATATTTTACTCAGTTTGTTTTAGTAGATTGTTTCAAATGTTTGTGTTTTGTATTTTTGGTTTTTTGCCTTTTTCTTTAGGACTATGTTATCTCACTGAATTTCATTCCACAGTTTGCTGAATCGCTTGGTTATTTTGCAACAGGTCCATTCCTCATTTTCTCTTTTCATGTTTTTCAGTGAGAAATAAGAGAGCCTCTTCCATTTTAAGCAGTAGTCTTACACACATAGGCCCATGTCTCCTTTTGCATACACCATCTTTTGCCTTGCCACATCCATCCTGCTTCTCTCTCCCTCTCAAACTGTGCTTCTCTTTCTTTTGTATTTTCTTTCCTACCATTGTATCATCTTTTTGGTCCAGAATTGTCCTTTGGTAAATTTTCGGTAAATATTTACTTCATCCAAAGAGAGTTCATTTTATGCCTTTGAAATCTGGTAAAACAACTCTGGGCCAAATTTGGGCATCATTAATATTTTGTTTGCAGTTTTCTTGTGTAGTAGTTCTGGTGGGAAGGGGGGAGGGTGTGGGGTTTTTCTGTTTGTTTTTGTTAAACAGGAGTTTTTTTCAGGGAAGGACACCATAACCCACTCTAAGTTGCAACATTACTTTCCATAATTTATTCCATTACAATAAGTAGACTGTGTTGCACTGTAGAATCCAATTTTTTTATGTGAATATCTATTTGGGGCAAGCTGCTGTGGAACAGAAGAAAGAGGTTTGGAAGCTGGGGCACAGTTTGTTTCAGCCTTAAATGGTTGTTCCTTGCTGAAGACAGCTTTTGAGGGGCTGGGCGTTTACGATTCTCCATCAGTTGTTTCATCATACATACTCACTTTCTAGCCAATGTTTCTGTAACTATAAGTTACAGAAGTTCTATAAGTTAAGTTAACTATAAGTTCATAAGTTCAAAGTGAGGTCTGAAAGATAATCTGAATTCACTCCTTTGCTTTTGCAGCAGAGACAAATGTTCTGCTGGGAAATTACACCCTCAGCATCACCTGTGCTATTCCACTTCTTTCACTACATGTCCACAGTTTTACTTTATTAGTATTCTTATTGAAATTTAAAATACCTTTGTCAATAACGTAAAAAAAAGGATTCAGTTCTTACAATCTCAGAGATTTGTCTTCCTGTGAAGTTTTATTTAGCTGGGGTTTTGTCCACACAAAATGCTTTTTATTCAAGTGCTGCCAGTTCAGTCAGCTGGCCTGATAGTGCATCTGAAAACTTGCAACTTCAGGGTTATTATACATGGTACTATCTTTCCAAACCTGAGAAGAATTAGCAAGAATTGATGCTTCACTGTAGATAAAATTTAAACTGTGCTGTGTTTACAGGGCTGATACTCTTTAAGAAAACAATTCTTTTTTAAATCTGCATGGAAAACAGATAGAATTGTAAATATCCAGTGTTACTAGAATATTAGACTGATGTGAATTGTCCTATTTCCCTGTAGTCAGACTAATCTATCTGGAATAGCACAGTGGCAGCTAAGCATCAAGGAAGAGGATTTATTGAGAAACCGTGTCATTCTCACACAGTTACTTTTTAAAGTAGAATTCCACTATAAAATACATACTGAACATAGCATTTCTTTTAATCAAATAAGAACAGCAGAGTAAATTTATCTGGCTCCAGCCAGGAGCCATTTATACAATTGTGAGTTGCTTATACAATTGTGAAGAATTCTTATTAAATATCTTCAGAATCAACACAATTGAAACTGAATATTTTAAACTCTCTACAATACCTGAAAATATCAACAGTAGAATTTCAAATCAGGTCATATAGTTATGTTATTATTCTGTCTAATCATCAAACAGGACCTAAATTCAGAGCTATTGTAATTACAACTGCATAAGAAAATGTGGATTTTCTGTTGAAAACTGGTGCTTAACACATAATTTTAAGCACTATTCTTTGATTTTTCTCTCTTACTGTCCTTAGGCCATCTTGTTTCTTATGGGAGGGGTGTGGAATCAAATTGCTTGTATCAGATTCTGACCATCAGCTTACTACCCTTCTGCTTAAATATACTTACCTCATGCAAAATATGTAAGAATGTTGCTGAAAATATGTATAGCCTCTGTCTTAGATCCCAGGAGCTTGCCCATTTTATCTCTGTATTTCGCATTCTTGTTAGCTTCTGTAGCTCATAGACTCTGTGCTCTCTCTGCAGGTCCAGTCTAGGTGCAGCAGTAAGGAGAACATCCTCAGAGCAAGTAAGTACAGAAACTTCCTACCTCTATTGAGAAACTTAAGACTGCTCAGAAGACAGCAAGTGATAGTCAGATCAGAGGTGGGACTAAGTGGGTTTGCAGAAGAAATTTAATAACTTAAGACAGTGAAATCCAGTCCAAAGGTAAAACTGTAAATAGCTCATAGTGTTCATGTATTAATGGAGAGTCACCTTTTAATTTATTCTTCCAAGTTGTTTTTCGAGTGACATGGAGATCTGTGTTGTTTATGAGGTTTTGTTGTAAATGATCATGTGCGTGCAGGTTTTATGGGCAAGAATTAACACTCAAAGACAACGAAAATGGAAATTCTCAACTTGAACATACATTATTTTTATTTTCATACTTGAACATGAATTTGAATGTTGGATTACACGGAACCAAAACAAAAAATGCAAAGGTTAAGAATTCACATTTGATCCAAATGATGTGTTGTTTCATTCGCACAATTCTTTGTGTTGTCTTTTCTAGTCTAAAATTTGATCCACCATATGTGTGTGTATATATATGTATAATGACAGGAATAGGAAGTTGTTTTGGTGATAAAAGAGAGGGCTGTCAAGAATTTTCTACCTTATACAACCAATTGAATTAGCTGCTTCAAAGATAGAGGATTATTTTGTCGTACAAAATACAGCTTAATGTAAGTAGTTATTTTTAGAGCTATCTGACATTTCACATTAGTGAAAGATAACTTGGTAAAGTCTGAGGAATTGTTTAATGTCATGTGCTTGCAATTAAAGTACCATTCAGTAATTTTAGAATTAAAAAAAAATCATTTGTTTGTCTCTGGGTCTGTTTAAATGTGTGATACCTCTAATAGAAGAGATAGCATTTGTTTGTAGGACGAAATAGGAGAGAGAAAGGTTAGCAGTTATACCAGCATCTTTCTTTCTTTCTTCATTAAGGTTATTTATGCTAGTGTAAAACCTAAATGTTTTCTTGGCTTTTCTTGCAGAAATTATTGGGTGTTACTTTTGATGTTGGAAAGAAGATGTCAGAAATTAGGGAATTGTATCTATTTTCAAAAAAATCTGTGTTGGAGAAGGCATTTTTTGGAAGATTTTAACAGAACCTTGTCTTAAGCAAATGACATGCGTTAGGGACAGACTTGCAAATCTGAAGGTTGTTCTCTGGGGACCATTCAAAGCATTCAAAACCTGTGAATTCCATCACTTTTTAAGGGTTAAAGAGGTGAAATGTGAGTTTTTGAAGTAGCTAACAGTGAGTTTTAAGTAGCAGTGAAACTACTAGTAGTAGCAGTAAAAGCACCTAGTGGCAATAGCATAAAGGTTGTTTACTGCCACGCAATTCCCTCAGCTTTCATTGCTGTGACATATTTTTTCTTAGCATCTTCCTTCATGTTTTCCAACTTATAACAAAACATCAGGAAAATGTTTTTAGCATATATTGTGTGGAATCTGCTGGGCCTGCAGGAATAACAGTGCTGCTAAAGCAGGGTTTCTCTATGCAGAGGCGGGTGTGGGAAGTTTGACTATATTTCACAAATGCTTTCCTTTTCCTCTTTAATGATGTTGTTAACAAAAAACAGGCATAATGACTGGAAATGTAAGCTTGCTAGGGAGATCCCTGTTGTTAAAACCGGGAATGCAGTTTTTCCATTAGTTACGCTTCCATCTTACGATAGTTTAATTTAGATCATTTCTCCATAGTTTGCTTATGAGGAAGCTCTAGGTTTAAGAGTGCGCAAAGTCTTAATGTAGTTAGAAAATGTCTCATCAGCTGTTTCTGTCTTCCTCAGAACGCTAACTGCTATCTTAAGGAAAGGAATTAAGTCAATTAAAAATTATTTGTGCTTGACAAATTCACAGTGCCTGCTTTTATCATCGTGTTACCTTCTAAATACATACAAAGAGATTGTTCAAATAATTTCTTCCAGAATCATTCCTGGAAGAATTAGGTGGGCAGTTTTACTTGTCTCTACTTCTTCCTCTGAAAGATAGTTACTGTGTTAATAGCAAAAAATAATTAGTGAACAATCTCTTGCATAAAAAGGCAAGCATGTGTTAGTGCTGAAAAGGTATTGTATATACAGATTAATTAAGAAAGCTTCTCTTCAGAAGGAAGGACTTAGACTGCGTGATTGTTGTGCTATTTTTGACTTACTTTTAATTAGAAGACTACACTTAAAGCAATAATCTGGTTTTTTTCAGAATCTGGAGGCATGTGCAGCAACAAATTAGATATTTATGTAGTAATTACAAAGCAAAATCATGTCATTAAAAATTAATTTCTATTATTTGTTAATGCTTTCTGTATTATAATTTATGTTGCTTAGGAATATCATTACATATCACATATAGAACATCATCCACTTTGGCTCTCATAAATACCTTCTTGTTCTAGGTAAATCCTTTCAAGATACTTTGCAATTGTAATTATCTTAATCTTTTGGTTTGTGTCTGTTACTCTTGTTTATATATTCCTGCAATAGTTCTCTCTTCAGTTGCTTATCTTCACTTTCAAAATCCTTCAAAGCTTGTTGTCCCCTTGTTTAATCTCTCAGTAAGTATCATGAAATCAAACATACTGTTTGCTTCATTTTCAAACAACTTCTGTCATATTTTCTCCCTACCTGTCCTTCACAGTTGGGAAAAATAAGCTTTCCTTAAGTTGTCCTACTGCCTTCACTCTAATCATACATTTAAACAACACTTTGCGGTGGTGACAACAAAATCTTGACAGTGGGTAGGTTGCCCTCTAGCTGGAGACACTGTCTGCTGGCTTGACTGCCCAGTGATTTCATTGTGCTCTCTCTATCTTCCTTTCGAACCTTTTGACTCCAGTCTCACTCTTGGATTGTAGGCTCACTGGCACAGTGTCTGTGCACAGCACAGAGCATGTTCAGATGTGTTTGTGCAGAACACAATGGAGTCAGTTGTCCTGAGTTCATAGAACTGAATTAGTCTCAGATTATCATCCTCAGTGTAAAATACTGCATCACCTTGGAGGGTTTCTGGTTTAGATTAACCAATCTTTTCATGTTCATCAAGACCTCTGGTATGTATACTGCATAACCTTGAAGGGTTTCTGGTTTAGATTAACCAATCTTTTCATGTTCATCAAGACCTCTGGTATGTTCCTCGTTATAAATAAGGACATACACTCCCTTGATTCTAGTTGAATACGGTGTTTTCCCGGTGTCTGACATGAAAGCTCAATAGTGATAACTAACTAATTTAATTTGCTCCGAAGCACCAGATTAGTTTCAGTAAAATCATTTGAATGAACATCACTACCTGAATCTGCTCTTTGTAGCACACATAAACTTGATTCTTTCTCATTGCAGGTCACAGTGCTGTTGACATTACCAAGGTAGCAAGAAGGCATCGCATGTCTCCATTCCCATTGACATCTATGGACAAGGCCTTCATCACAGTTCTGGAGATGACCCCGGTGCTTGGAACAGAAATCATCAATTACAGAGGTATTTTAAGTTGGATTCTTTGTGAGCATCAAGGCTAGGCATTATCTGGGAGAATGTTCTTGGCCCATAGCAAAACCATGACAGGAAATATGCTGACAAGTAAACCTAAAGTAGGTAGGGAAGCAGAAACCTCCTCCAGGGATCCTTCCAGATTGTCCAAAAGTAAGGTGGTGAGCAAAGAGATTGTGGAACTATAAACCTCAAGAGGCAAAAACATTTAGGACATTGGTGTGCTACAGACAGCAGAGATATGAATGATTTCTGAATGGAATATTCTGTCTTCTGGCTTGAAATTTCCAAGTTTTCATGCTCTTTGCCAAATCTTTGTGCTACCAGAAGTCTTCAAGATGTCTTCATACTGACATACTGATTTAGCAGACTGTATGTGGTATCACACCTGTGCATTTAGTGACTTCAAGCAGAGTTCAGTGCTCCCCTGTACCTTGGCAGCAGGATTTCTGAGAAGATGCTCCTTATCCTGCATTCAGAACAGCACTGATACTGGATCAACAAGGAATATGCATAATACATCCTGCACTTTCATAATGGTGTGCAGAATAGAAGAAGGCATTAAGACATAAATGCCTGAGCATAACTGTTGTGCCTTTTTTGGGTAGCTGTCAGTTAAATGTCTTCGCTAAGACAGCTCTTTGTGAGCAATATGATGAGCTGCGGTGTTGGGTACATTTAGTCCAAATAAATGCTATGTATGCAACACTGAACTCCTGAAATAAAGGATGAAAGACTGGCATCTGCCTCCCTGAAAAATAAGCACATCATGTATTTGTTTTGGTATGTCAGATACAGTTAAGGTATTGTAGGATTGTTATTCTTCTTTGCATAAAAGAAGTTTTGATTCTTATTCCAGAACATATGTATTGTTATTCCCGGCACACTTATTCTTTCAGAAATAATGAACTGAGTCTGCTGAGTCACTTTAGTTTGGACCCTCTTCCCTCTCACCCAAAACACAAGCATTAGATCATGGTAACATTAGTAGCTTCAGAGACAGATTCTTGATTTAATGTTCACATAATTGTACCAACAATTCCTTCATATTTTTGCACTGTAGTGCAAAATTTTATCTTGCAATGTATTTTTCAAGTAGTATACACTTATTTTAGCACTGTAAGATTTCCAAGTATGTAGTACGAATTTTCAGGATTGAGCCTATAAGAGACAGCCTAAATGACATGTCTGTGTCTGTGATACTGCAAATTCAGTTTTCTTAATCTACAGATACAAATCTCGAGATGGAAATGCGTTTTCAGAAGTTCTTAAGTGATCACCATAATGATGTTATACAGACAAATATATAGAATTGTTTTGTATAGGCATATGTGTGTGTGTGTGTGCATGTGTGCATGCATGCGTGTGTTTGATAAAAGATGTTAATTTTGAAGAATGCAATGAATTAAGAGCCAGTTTTTCATTTAGTTACGGGTTTATTTATTTTTCTGTTCATATAAATCTAATTTCAGAAAATAATAAAAATGTAGTCCTGGAGGTCTGAAACTGTATTCAGAAAAGCACCATTGTGCTGTGTCTATTTTCTGTGTGATTTTGAGTCTTGAATTAACGCTGAGCTTCTGAAAACTATCTTTCAGGAGTACAGTTTCTCCCTAAGGAAAGTGAAATGTGTAAAATTCTAGGAGTGCTGATTGCCTAATAAATTTAACCTGATTTAGTTACACTACTAAACAAATTTCATAGCATTCATCCTTGTAAATAAAGCTGCTGAATGTTATTCTGTACAAATACCCAGTACAGTCCTGATTATTGATTAAGTCAAGGTATGCTGTAGTCTCACAAATCTATCTATTCTCTCCTAACATAAGGGAGAGGATTATTAAAGTTGTCTTCTGAAACATGGCTTTCACGCTGGTGGGTTGCTCAGTGACTGTATAGATCATTTAACCTCTTTCATATTTAAAAAAATGGACAGTGCTAAAGTCTTTTACGGAAATGTCATAAACCAAAAGCATCTGAAGCATATTTCTCACCTGCCATCATCAATATCTGGTATGAAGCCCCCAGTTAGCCTCTTATTCCAAAAAAATGAGGTTACCTGAATATAGCTCTGTGGGCACATAAGGTTAGGTTTTTTGACAGCATGATTATGATTATTCTTCTGAAACTAAGAAGAGGCAGACATTTAATTGATAATAAAATTATAATGCAGAAGCAATCTGCATTTTATGGGCTTAAACCTGAGAACAGCACATTTATTCTGGTCTACTCCAAGAGCCTAACTGATTGTTTTGATAGCATTGACTTTTCATATCATGCTGAAGTGCTACCAGGGCAATATTTACAAAATCCATCACCTCCTGGTACAAGATCTGGCTTATTGCTGTGCCCCAGAGAAATCAAAGTTCTTCACATAATTGTACCAGTTTCACCACCTAAGCTTAGCAAATACCCACATTTGAAAAGTGACTTTAATGTAATTTTCCATATTGTGTTAGAAAGCTATGGGCATCTCAAGGGGCAGTTTGATGACATTAAAATAATTCAGAACATCTTTCTGAATTACAATTAATGAAAATAAGGTCAAACTGTATTTTTAGAATAATTTCTTAAATAAAAGAGGGTACAAAGGTACTCAAGATTGTCCTCTAGTTGCTGAATTGCTTCGTTTTAAATGCCTAAAGCTACTTCAAAAAATAATTCTTACATTTTTCCTCTTGTAATGCAACTCATTCCCATTACTGGCTAGCCATTTATTCCTTTCAAATATTGCATGGCAGTATGCCTAGAACATACTGTTCAACTTTGCTCTAATTGGTGTGATTTTGCATGCAGACAAGAAGCAAACTGAAGGCACAACATGCCTGCTAAAATTAGAAGTATCACTTTTGTATGAGATTTCATGTATCTATGAACAAAGGATGTTTCTACTAGGCCTTTGATAGCTGCCTTTCCTGTGCTATAATTTAAATGTCTGTGTCTGCATTCTTTTACAGAGTAAAAGTGTGCAAGCTTTTGTGAGCTTTCTAATAACTTCTGTATTGTGTATCACAGGCACCGATATGCAGGTTTGCACAGGTGAATTAGTGGCCATTGCAAACGTGCTTTTCTAGTTGCTTTAACGGGTTTCAGCAGCATTTTTATGGCAATACTTACTTCAGCAATGCAGCATGAATATTAACTTCAGGCTGAAAGTTAATATTGATACATATGGATGTGAGTACAATGATGTTGTAGTTATGGTAATTAATTGCTAACTAAATCCCTTTGAGTTAATAAGCAAAATATAATTTTCATTATAATACCACTTCACTGGAGCTGAACAGTTTCAAATCGAGTAAGTGCACTTTTTAACGAAACTTGTCCATTTAGTGTGCGGCACTGGCTCTTCTGCCTTCCCTGTGAATCCAGAACCACACTGATTTCCCTGTCTGTAAAATAAGAAACACGCTTCATGCACTTTTCTTTTTTGGCGTGTCTCAAAGATCGTAATCTCTAAAGTACATATCCATGCAAATTCTCCTAGCAGAAATAATCATTCATCCTCTCACTCCATCATCCTTTCAGCTGGATGTTGCCTTCCTGTGCCACAATGCACCCTAGGAACAGTGGCCTCTATTATGAGCAGGGCTTCCCTTCTTCTACTTAGACATGCTGGAAACAATCCAGTCTCAGTAGTTCTGACCCATGTGTCCCTTCCCAGTATATCTAATCACACATATAATAAATCTGCTTTCTCTCTCACACCGTATCAAGGGGTAAGTTACATATTTTCCATTCTGTTCCATATCATACTAAAAAATAAAGCTCTTGCTTCTGCCATAAAAGTATCAGCCACTTGACTGAGGGTGAAGTAAATTGTATCAGTCTCTACAGGGAGGCTGAGCCGAATTGCAGCTCATCAGTCGTAGTTGCTAAGTGAAGAGAAAGAGTATGTGTGAAACAGCTATTAAAATATTTAGAACTATAACAGTGTAAATTTACATAAATAATTCTGACACTTACGTGCATTCACCCTCCATTAGGCAGAAATGCTCTCAGCAATTAGATGAAGCTAATCTATTGCAGAACTTCTTTGTCAATTTATGAAAACTTGTACATCGTTACCATTCTCAATTCATCACCTCTCACCTTTTGTGCACAGGATTCACTTTTGAAAAGTCATTTTACAAGTTTTTAAAGAAGAAATTTAATAAAAATTCAAGTAAAGGAAAATAAAGAAAATACATATATTTAAGAGATCTTAGAGGAAAAACTTGTCCTGAAGAAACAAATACTTGTTTTTCTGTCTGATCCTTAATCAGAGCTATCACCTTTGGGTTTGGATACTTGGCATTCAAATCTACTGTGAGCAATTTCACCATAACCAGGAGAACATACTTAAACAAATCCTTTATCATTACTTTCAGTCTCCAGGCTTTTTTCTTAATGTAGAATCAAAAACTAAAAGCCTGAGAGATCTATATGTCCCATACATGTGCATTTCACCTATTGGGAGCACACTGTTGTTAACATCATTTCCCCCTTTCACTCACTGTGATGACACAGAGCATTGTCTTTTCTCTTTTTTCTAGATGGAATGGGCCGAGTCCTTGCTCAAGATGTATATGCAAAAGATAATCTACCACCATTTCCAGCATCAGTAAAAGATGGTTACGCTGTCAGAGGTAAACACTCACTTTGTGGACATGAAGTACAATGTCTGCCACTTCATAACATGTTAATTCACCTGTTTTGGATCCAGCAGGGGTTATTTTGGGTTAGATTTGATACAGATCGTTGCTGAGGTCACAGTTATATGAAATGCAACTGTCTTGAAAGAAGGCCATAAAGCTGAACTCAGATCTTTTAAGTGGATACACATGTACACGAGCAAATGTACATCCATGTGTGCTCCTAGACATGCACCTCTGTTGCTAGTGTGTTTCTTGGAAATATTTAAAATTCGGGAGAATAACAGAACATCTGTTTCTGAATTACAGATTCGTCTTCTATTCCTCTGTTGTAGATTTAATGCAGATTTTCTTATAGATCTATTACTTCATCAAACTGTTGATGTCGAATTGCATCAGAGAATTTTCAAAAAACTTACCAGAATGTTCTCTTAAAGAGGTTCTTACTTTAAAAATATTGCAGCTGACATATATAAATAAAATTAGTTGTATGACTTTATTCATTGCAAGCAGCGAATATGGTTTCCCAAGAGACCTGAATTCATACTCTGCTTTGCCACTAGGTCCTGTATCATTTTAAGTCAGTTGCTTCTCTGTGCATCAGTTTTTCCCTTTGTAAAGTAAGAATAATGATGCTCACCTCATGTATCTATGAAGGAAATTTAAAATACAGAATTGAATACTAGTAGTGATTTAATTGTAGTAGTGGTTGAATCATCATAACACCATGTTGAAATTTGTACACAACAGTCAACTTTCTTCTAGGGACATTAAAATATCATTTTTTTTACTGGCAGCTGAAACCACATAAAGCAACTGCCCATGAAACAGACTGTCTGCAGACCCAGGCAATGGATGTAATCCAGTAGCTTCCCCATAGATTTGATATAAAATTTCAGGTCTAAAAGATGAGTGTGTGTGAGAGACAGGCAGACAAAAATGACTAGTAATAGCAGCAAGGGAGTGCATACATAGCCAGAGAAATACAGGTAATGTAACACTGAGAAAAGCTAAGAGGGTTAGCTCTGAGTAGAATGCTGAGTGACAAGGGCCTTGGGATCAAGGCAATGCTGTCTTGCAGCCTGATTGCTGCAGGGTAAGGCAAAGCACGAGTACAATCTCAGTAAACATGCAGAATGAGCAGAGTGATCATGAACTTCAGCAACTTCTGTCAGAACCAATACACAAACCCTAATTTTGGTGGTGGATTCGAGTAACACTGAGATATTTGAATGCATCCAGAGAAGGCCACTAAAGCCGGTGAAAGGGCTGGAAGGAATGCCCTATGAGGAGTGGCTGAGTACTTTGGGTTTATCTTGTTTGAAGAAAAGGAGGTTGAGAGGTGATCTCATGGCTCTCTACAGCTCCCCGCAGAGGCGAAGGGCACTGGGTGTCCAGTGACATTATGTGTGGGAATGGTTCAGAGCTGTGCCAGGGAAGGTTTAGATTTGAAATTAGGAAATACTTCTTTGCCAGGAGGGTAGGCAGACAGACCCTGGAACAGACTTCCTAGAGAGTGGGCTGATGCCCCAAGCCTCTGTGTGTCAAAGGCATTTGAACAATGCCTTTAATAATTGGCTTTACATTTTGGTCTGCCCTGAATTGATCAGGCAGTTCTATTCTATTCTGTTGTTTTTTTCTATCTTATTGTTCTTGTGAACCTGTTATCTTTGGATATGAGGGAAAAAAGCTTTTAGGCAGAGATAATATTGACTACATTAATGGATACCTCTTTAGAAAAATTAAGGATTAGCTTTCAGTGGCAGAGCATGTCTGCCCAAACCCCTGTCTTTTTCTCATTTTATATCTGTTGTACATCGGCTATAAACTTTGTCTCCATATTATTATTAGTGAGGGAATAAAATCTAATTCAGTAGCATTTTATCAGGTTTAAAATAATTTAGCTATTAGGGATTTCTTTCTCTTCTTTTGCTGGATCATCCAAGCGCATTTTTTTCAGTGAAGGTCTGATAACTGTTTTCAGTAGTATTACGTGCATTATTTAAGGATATCTAGTTTAAGAGTCCTTTTCTACTTTTTTATTTTGGAGTTCACTCTAAAGCTCATAGATTAGTCTGTTTGATAGGCTTTTAAAGTTAAGTTAATTATTAGTCTTCAAACATGACTAAGTACCATAGATAATGATCTGCAAAGGTGCACCAAGTGCGTGAGTACAAATGTGATAAATCATTATAGACTGAATGGGCATCCTTCCTGAAAGCAGTTCTTCTCTATACAAGATTACCTAGGTGTATATTAAGGGCCCCTGAAGTAAAACAGAAGTTATTCAGATAAAGGTTGTCGCTGATTAGACTTATCTCTAGGAAATCAACTTTTGACAGCTACAGATTTAAAATTAATAATAATGCATATTTAAATGTGATCATTCGAGCCTAGTTTGTTTGAGCACTCTTGGCAGCCTGACTGCTGTGCTTGGAAAGGCAGAGTTGCTTGTGCTTCACACATGCTTTACACCATGGTAAAGCCTATAATACCACTAATGCAACTTGCTGCAAACCTTTGAGGCAGGCAGGAGCTTAAATGTCATTAGTAATTGTACTTTGTTGTCCCTGTAGAACTGCAGATTTGCTAAATTGGAAGTCCTGAAGACTTGTTAAATCAGTGACCTCTGACTCCCAATTTTCAGTATTGCAATACTGTCATGAACACTCTTAAATCTTTGTTATTAATGTAATTCCTCCTAGTCTTCATTTACATGACCTCATACTGCCCAGAAATTTTCAGTTAAAAATACTCTGTTCTCTGGAACCCGTGTTTTTCAAAATAAGAAACACATCTCAAAAAGACCTAAGAGGTAAAATGTTTGCAGAACTTCTGTAATGTTAGTCATGCTGACACTGAAGAACTGAACATCAGATCATCTTTGCTCTTCTCCTGTTCTTAATTTATAATGCCATCATTTGTTTTGGTTCAGCCTTTACCATTTGTGTTGTCCCTCTTAACAGCTGCTGATGGCCCCGGAGATCGATTCATCATAGGGGAATCCCAGGCTGGTGAGCAGGTGAGAAGCACAATTTCTTTTCTCTTTTTTTAACGTATTTTTCTTCTGTAAGATTTTGCTGTGTATTTTTACAAGCTTTGCTAGTGCTCCAAAATTCAATAGTCTTGGATGTGGTGTGAAGTAGGACACAGCTGTACTGACCCTCCTGATATGTGCCTTGGGACATGATTTCAGAAAGTGAGGTAGTACAGTTACATAAGGAACTAACAAGGATATCCCAAAATACTTCAGAGCATTGTGCTGACATGTCTGATAGGAGTGCATACAGTAACGTTCTGCCCTGGTACAATGTTCAAGGACCTGAGATTTCTAGTGGTGGAGCCATTCATAAGCAGAGAAAAGCATGATTTAACCCCCTCTTGCTGACAGATTTTTAAAGGATGTCAGCCCAATAACTGTTTCTGTGAGATGCTTCCATTTTTCACACTGATACCTGCAAAATGAAGTGTAAGAATTTTGTATGAAACTTTTAAAGATAGGTAGTGATCAGAACAATCTTGAGGAAGCCTGGCAGCAGCCTGGTTTAAGGCTGGTTTGTGAGAAGATTGTTTGTGTACCTTTAGTAGATACATGGCTTGGTTTTAAAAGCAAGTTGAGGCATGACCCGTTTGTGACCTACTGTGCTCTATAAATATTCACAAAGAGATACATTTTGTGATTTGCTCTCAAATTGAAGAGCATATTTCATGAATTTTCTGTACTAATACTGGGATGATGGGAAAAAAAACCAGTTATGTTCCACTACTGTTGCTCTGTCCATTTAATCATACCTGCCAGCTCTGTTCAGGACAGCATGAGTTAATCCAAAATGTTTCTCTGGCTATTTAAAGTCCCAATTTATAATTCTATGTATTTTATGTGAAATGATGGAGAAAGGGAATAAGTAACAGGCAAAACAAGGACTGATCAGTTTTAATGCATATTTTATAGGGTGTTCATTCTGAGTGCTAAACAAAAAAGTCCAAGTAAAATTGATGTATTTCAAAAGTTTTATCAGGTTTTAGAAGTATTCCCAGTTGCAAGATTATTCCATTTTTTTAAATGGACTTGAACTGCCTCTGAATGTGTAATAGACATTTAATTTGGCTAATCATGATAGATAGGGAGAACTGTGAAAATTATTTTTGCTTTAGGTCCCATCCATCATCATGAATTATACTTTGGTATAATAGACACCTTCTCAGTACTGATATTCATGTGAACTTAGATTAATGGACCTGTTGTACAAAATATGTAAAATTACTTTAAAGTCTAAAAAAAAAGAAAACTAATTAATTCAGCAGTTTTTTAACCTGCCTTGTATTTTTAGCCGTTCTGACTGTGTTTTCAAGCACTGGTCCAGAATCCAAAAAATTGACAACTATTTTTACAACCCTTTTTCCAATCATTATAAAATATCAAAAACCAGCAGAGCAACTCGCTGAATTATCACTCCTATCACTATTCTCCTGTCATCAATACTATGATTTTGCTAGTTAAATATCACAGCACAGTGTTGCTTAAAAGCAGTACTGTTGAAGTTGTCTCAAATGGGGAGTGCTTCCCATTAGAGGTCTGAAGTGTTTCAGTGTCCTAATCAGTTCATCAGGTTTGTACAAAAGATAAAAGGGCAAATGGAAGCCTCCTTCCCTCCTACAAAGTTCAAGAGCTCAGAAATGTCTCTCTACAGGGATGGTCTGTCCTCCCAGATTACTGGGAATAGGAAGGCTCTCTGGCAAGGAACAAAAATTGGGTGGGAGAGAGGCATGCAGAGAGAGACTATTTCTGAAAATACCAGTGGCAAGTTAGAAAAACAAGGCTGTTGACCTTAGAATAATTGGTCAGAGTTTTTTTCTGGGGCAAACACATCTTCAGGTTCATCTCCTTCCCAAGAAATTATTTATAGCCTTGGAAGGCTCCTCAGTCTCATTTCACCCTTCAGTCACTCTCAGCAGCAACATTCTGCTTTTCATGTTACAGACCAATTAACAGAATGATTCACAGCAGGGAGTTCAAAATAGATTTAGATTTGGCTCCTCCTGTAGGGAAAAAGGTTATGTAAATGCTAGTAGCAAGGAAGAAGATGGGACTGAGAATTGCAGGGAGGCCATATGGCCAAGTTGGACATTTCTGTATCAATTTTTAATTTGTGTGTTTTCTGATTTCCATCTCCAGATGATCATGTTTATGTTACCCCTTTTTTTATTGTATATCAGGGAAAGCTTTCACACACTACCCTGCTTTGGGAAGGTTAGGGCACACTTGAGATTACTGGTCACAAGCCATCCACAGTGGCCTGTGTGAAACACTTAACCATGGGAAAAATGGCTTTCCTTCTGTAGACTTACATAGTCAGACCATAGCATTTCCTGCAAGACTTTCTAAAGATGTTTGTAAGGCACTATGACTAACCAGCTACAACACAGGATGAAAAGCAGACATTTTCCACTATTCCATTAACTTGTGCCTTTTTACAGAAAGGAGCATGGATCATTCTAAATCACAGGAGAGGTGTAATCGTGCAGGAGAAAATGCCTGAGATACGGGTTGTGCTTAGGAGATTATTTCTGGGGTTTATTCAGTGAATAAAATTGAGTGGATTATCAGTAATGAAGGCAGAAGAGGGAAACCAGTATTCCCCCATTGCAGGTAAAAGTGAGATCTCAAAGGCCTTTAAAAGAGCTTCTGTGAAATTTTTGTACGTTAATATGTTCTCAGAGAAGCAATCATTTCTTTATCTTCATAGTCTCTGTCGTAGAGGAACACAGCCCTGGAGATTCACAAATAAATCTGATGGTTGACTTTTGTTCATAAAGTCAATCTGATCAATTCTCAAAAAGGAAATCAAATACGTGAGCAACGTAACCGGTTCTAAAAGCAACTGTTATTGTATCATAAATTTGTTTAAATGTGTCACATCATTGCATCTCAAAAAATTAACTCATCTAACAATAAACTCCAAAAACATGGTTAGTTACAGCACATTTTATCACCATAGGCTCTGATTTGTGGCAGTGGTGGACATTTTGTATTCTTTGTGGTGCTTTTTAAATGGGAGAAATTTTTTGTGCAGTACATTTTTCCTCTGAAAATTGTCACTTAAGTCAGCAATACTTAGTAAGTTCAAAACAATTTCACCTATTTGTAATGTACCTTTAGATTATATCTACAATGGTATGCAAAATACATAATCCAAGGCATAAGCTTTGCCTTTTCATAAAAATTAAAATTACATACTAGATAGCATTATTTTCCCTTTTAAGTCACTTTAGTATAAATGGCAGTATCTCTGCTATCCATCCGCAGCTCCTTGAATAGTCTGTGGGGAGAAATAAATGCCATTTTCTTAAAAATAATTTTTTTGTGTCATCTGGTTTAGATACCTATGTTAGGATAGCATGAATTTTGCCCTAAAAGCACACTAACCATGACATATGGCAAGTGTGGGTTTTTAAAGTTTATATTAGCATTTTATTTATGTTCTTCTCCGAGGATATTAGATTTCCATTACCTGTAGAAAAGGGTCAAGATTCAGTCATTTCCAGGCTCATTTGTTTCTTGGGATACCTAGGTGGCTGTGTTACTGTGGTAAGCCAGATAAAAACCATTCCCAGCCTCTTCCCAGGGCTTCTGTCCCAATGAGTAGCCTTTGAAATACGCACATTTCAAAGTAAAACTCACCTTTCAGAGGTTATGACAGTGCTGAAGTGGAGCAGAAGAATGGACAAGGCAAACAGCTTTGTGCAGCTGAAGTGCTGGCCACGGCTCTAGAGTTTGGTGGTGTCTGTCGGCCTCCTGACCAAAGTCATGGAGTAAATGCCTGCTGGGCAGGAGCAGGTAACAGTGCCTGGGCAGCACCGCCTGCAGGCCCGGGGGTTGCTGTCAAATATGTGCTAATCACAGTTTGAGAAGTGCTGGATGTATTCCAGCGCTGCATATGGAATACAGAGTCAATCTGCACATGAATTATATGTGTGACACATACAGAATATGTTGCTCTGATCACAGCTGTGTAGATCTGTGTATAGCACATGTTCACTAATAACAGTAAGGTCTAAATAATCCGGACTTACTGCAGTGCCGTGGGGAGCCAGCAATGAAATCTCAGTCATCAAAGCAGCTTCTTTTAGTTCCATTTTTTTAGAAATATTTTCTTTAGTTAGTTATTTCTTAAGTAGTTATGGTCAAATTACAGTTTTACCCTGAATTTTGGCAAATATTTATTAAAATAGTCTGCCTGGTGAGAAATGCTATTAAAATCATGTCATTTGTGTTATCATGTTGCTCTGATATTTTTGTATTCTTTGTATTGCTTCTGCTGAAACTTTTTAATGTCCTACAACTTTATAGAATTGTAGAATATTATCAATTTTAGGCTATTCTAGATAGTCTAGATATTCTAGATATTCTGTGTGAACTAGTATTGAGGTGTCTCTCAGTAGCTGTTGGTTACATTACTATTATATATCGGTTTTCCATATATAGTGTGCTGGTAAAACAAAACAGAACAGAAATCCAGCCAAAGCAAAGCAATTTCAGCCCTGGCGACCAGAGTACTCTGCAAAAATATTTATGTACTGAGAACTGCTAGATTTTTGCTCCTGGAAGTTTCCAGAAGGTCACCATCTGACAGTTAAATTTCTAAGCCAGCTATTTTTCTGTGCCAAGTATTCTTCTGAGTGTCAGTATATTTCTTCTTCTGAAAGTTGTTCATGTGATAGAAACACAAGGAGATAAAACTGAAGCAACCAAATATGTGGCCATATAAATAAAGACAGGTGTGAATTGGAGTTTATTGTACCTGTTGATATCACTCACAATATATCAAGGGTCATGCTACAAATAAGAATTCTGGTCTTTCAGATAGATTACTTGCGTAAAGTTCAAGTGGTTTGAAATTTGTTTTTCAAAAGTTGACTAGTTTCTGGTTTTTTATTTTTCAGCCAACTCAGACTGTGATGCCTGGTCAGGTAATGCGCGTTACAACCGGTGCTCCAATTCCATGTGGTGCTGATGCAGTGGTGCAAGTGGAAGATACAGAGCTCATCAGGGAATCAGATGATGTGAGTCACAAGTTAAAAAACTCACTTTTCTTTTGTATGCAGCAGAAAATGGCACGTGGTACAACCCTGTAAATATGAAAGACAGTCATACAGAAAAGCTCTTCAGTAATCTCAGAAGTTTGAGGGTTTTTGCATCAGTTCTGACAATTCTCACTTTTTCAGGCTGTGATAACAGTACCACAGACCTTCCTGTTCTGACTGATTTTTCATCAAAATTGTTGAATGCTGACTCTAAAATACTTGGCAGCATGATTTGAGTGGAAGGCAAATGCCTCCTGGAAATCCATGCCTACAGTCCAATTTGAATGCCTACTGTATTCACATTTTAAAATACAGGCTAGTGGAAATCTCACCAAATAAGAAATGGAGCAGTTTTCTTAAATTACATATTGATCTCAGAAAAATACATTGAATTACTGCTGATGTAATTAAAGCTGATTTAAATATTATTTACATATGATAATTAAATATTATTTTCTGTGGGAAAGTGAACTGTTTTAAGTGCTGCAAAATCCATGGGATGACATGGGTTCTTTTAAACTGTGCTATGAAGATGGTTCTGTATTATCGAAGTTGATCTTGTTTCAGCAAAGGTGAATTTAGTGGATTTTGGAGAATACTTCTTGTACAAATACCTTCCAATGAATCTGTTTAGAAAAAAGAGGGTATGTTATGGAACAGGGGAAGTAAGTGCCTCCCAAATTTTTTTAAACTACAACTAAGATTTTTAAAAGACCTTTGTGTTCCTTTAAAATGAGAACATTACTGAATTTAAGACCTCTGAAAACCAAGAAATGGCTAAGGTGCATATTCCCCCAGAATGTAGACATAGCCCTGTTTTTGCACAGATTTTCCAGCCCACCTGTAAATCATAGTGGTGCACTACCTTACAGATGCTGCAAATATGAACAGAGAAAGAAAACACATAAAAAACCACAGAAAAAATATGAACACTGAATTCGTTATGCACAGTTGTCTCAACATAGTGAAATGTGCTTTTTATGAAGCAGAGGAACTCTCTGTAGACAACTTTATTCCAAAGAGTCCATCTTAGACTTCCTTTGTGTTCAGAGAATTGCTTCTGAATCCTAGCTGGGATTTCAGGGCACTATCATCATGTTTGCTGTCATCTGAGAGAATTCAAGGCAAGTTACGTCTCTTATTGACACAACTCCCAAGTTCAGCTTTGGAATGAGCCCTGTGTATGGTTCTGTGCTCAAATCAGCCTTTGCTCTACTGCTGCTGTTCTGACAAGCTGTTCCACTTTGCCACAGCTCAGTGTCAGCATTGTGATTGCAGCTGGGGTGTAAGAGATGAATTCTAGTGTTCAACACTGATGAAGATGGCAAAGACTCAAACCTACTCTCGGGATTCTTTCTCATGCCTTATTGAATGCACTGATTTTTACATCTAATGAACTCAGCAAGCTGTCTAGGCCGTCCTTCTTCCTATCTGAGAAATTACTGAAATTATCAATCCTGCTTTGAGGTTACAGGTGTATATGTATAGATTATATCTTCCTGCAAAATACACCATTGCCTTCACTGCTTGTTAATCACTCCGTTTGCCTTACTGAGCAAGTTTTTTTGTGGCCATTGCCCACCTCATCATGAGAGGACTATCACACTGCAGAGCAACACACATGGTAACCTTTTATTTTTCCACTTCTTTGGATGACTGTGTCCTGCCTTCCACTTTTTATGTGCATGTTCTCCTCTGCATGTGAGAACAGGTTATTTGGCTATGTGCTTAAACTGAATTTTGTCACAAACGGTCAGCCAACTTCAACTTCTTTTTCTTGCCTATAAGTATGAGGTAGAACTCTTTAGTTTCTGCTTATCTTTACATACACCAGTCTATGAATCCTGCTGATAATAATTAGTATCATTTAATTAATACAGGGTTTTTTTCTCTTTCTTTTCATGTCTGGGTGGCTACGTATTTCAATAATATTTTTCTTTTTAGTGTTAAGAACTCCTTCAGCACTGGGATTTAACTGAAGTGAAATCTTTAACATCTGAAAAACGTTCTTCTGAAAAGAGATTACTTTTCAAAGGAACTCATTCCTTGAGTTCTAGTTGTGGTAGCAGTACTTAAATTTCATAGCAAGCATTCCTCAAATGACCTTAGAAGTCATAAGCCTGAAAAGAATTACATCTATCCATCAGGAAGAAAAAGTCTCCTCAGCTTGCCAAACACACATTCATTAAGAAACATGTCTACACCCTTTTCATTTTGAGTTTTTATGTCATGTTTCAAGAGAAAGGAGCCCAATGTGATCAACCAAAACAGGAGTTAGATCGTGCATCAAGCCCTGCATCAGTGTAGCAGTATGGATGCCAACTGTTCACAGCCACCAGATAAAGCCACTCAGATATAGTTCAAAATATATTAGTATACAGCAAGAATGATGCCTGACACACACCAAATGAAAGATGTTCTCAGCATAATGCCATACCTCCCTGCAAGCCCATCTAGCCACCTTGAATTATATTGTATTCCTTAAGTGTTCTGGGATATCCGTCAGTTCCGTAGACATCAATGTCTCTATATCACCATGTTGTCCATAGTCACACTTTCCACAGTGCCTTTTAAACCTGGGATTGCTGAGTTCCTCAAAAGCCTTTTTTTAAGTTATTTACCCTAATCCAGGAGTCCTAAATAGGACCTTTCATGTTAATCAAATATCATTCCCTCTCCTCTTTGTTCCAGTCTAAGTTTAGATTTAGTGCTACTGACAGGCTGGCACTGTCTCAAAGCTGAATGTATATATCACCAACCCATTTGCAGGGCTTAAAATTAAATATTAACAGTATTGGTCATGTGCCATTTATTGGCATTGAATGAATCACCAAACCATTGACATTCTGAACAGGGAAATGCATCAGACTTTTCAGGCCACTGTCTCTTGTTCACAGTAAATAAACAAGATGAATGAGCCCCTTTCAGATTTGTACAATGCTCTCAAGTAGGAGTATCCACTACAGAAATAAGAATCCTGAAAAAGCTGCAGCATATAGCTTCTTCCCACCTTTCTACTAATGTAGTGGCCTACAGTCTGCCAGACTAATGGTCTTTTTGAAGTGCCATCTTTGAAATGGTTTGGCCAGATCAAGTTGGTTTAGAGGAGTTGAAAGAATCCACTCAGTATACCAGATCAACAGATGTAACATAGGAAAGCTATAGAAACACAGGTATCATTTTAAAAAAACCCAGGAAGCTAAAACTACATATTCAGTGCTGGTTGTCCCCTGGTGAGCTCATCATGAAGAGCATTTCTTAAAATGCTGTTCAGTTTTAGCACACATTGTGTTACAACCTTGACAACCAAATCAGGAGAACAATATGATGCTTAAACCATAATGTCGCAGTGTAATGAGTGCTGTAAGCTGTGTAGACTTCTGAGAAATTAAACATTAATCTTCTTTGAATAGTTCAGCTAACCATATGTGATGTCCTTGTGTTCCTAGGGCACTGAAGAACTAGAGGTTCGAATCCTGGTGCAAGCTCGACCAGGCCAAGATATCAGGTCTGTATTTATTAAAATATCTCTGTAAGGAATATGATGCCTTAGGTTTTAACTTCTATATTTTTCAAATCCTGTACTGCGTAGTGTGTAACTCTGAAATGTCTTGTAGCCTGTTTACTTCTGCTCTCTCATGCTAAGATAGACGTAACAAAGCCTCTCTACGTTTGCTCTCCAAGGACACCCACAACTGTCCTAGGCCCAAAATGTGTAAACCATCTCGAGAAGGGGGGGTAAGCTTGGAGAAATTACATCATTAGCTAAAGCTTTAATTGGCAAATTTACGCTGATATGCAAATGGACCAAACCTATAAAAGTGTGAAGAACTTGTGACTCGGCATCCATCTTGGGGTACCTTTTGGAGTAGCCTCTGGCTCCCCAGGGTGTGCCTTTGAAGGCCTTTCAAATAAATACCTACCTTTATTCCTTTACTCCTGTCTAGTGTCTGTTTTCAGGTGGCCTCTCTGGGCATCAAATAGAATGCTGATTAATCATGAGTAGTACTGACGTTTTGACAGTCTGACTAAGGAGTGTCCGTGGACACTCCTCACCTGGAGCAGGTGAGGAAATCAAGGAAAGATACTTTGAATCTCATTCTGTTTCTCTTTCATGTTGTTTTTCTGTCCTGATTTTCAGACCCATAGGACATGACATTAAAAGAGGTGAATGTGTGCTGGCTAAAGGAACCCACATGGGTCCGTCTGAAATTGGTCTCTTAGCAACTGTTGGAGTAACCGAAGTAGAAGTTAACAAGTTTCCAGTGGTTGCAGTAATGTCAACAGGAAATGAGGTAAGAAACCTTTGTTTAGAATAGTCTGAAATACTATGATTTTTTTGAGGCAGTGTTTTGGATAGTGACTTCCACCCTCTTCCCAAGCAGACTCACTTTTTGAACTGCAACTCATGCTGACATGAGCTATTTTTGTGAGGGATCAACCCATAATCAGCTGCTTGTGTTTTCTCCCTTAGGGGCTTTCTCACAGGTCTCACATTATCTTTGCCAAAATTTTGGTAATGTGTCCAACTATGTGCCAGCTGCTTTCCTCCTGACAGAGAGGGAGAACCTGTGGGGTAGTCGGGCTTGCAATTCATGTTGCCAGTCATGACTGAAGAGTAATTTCTTTTAAGCAACACTCCTCTATAGCTATAATACAAATGGCAGACAAGCTGTCTTTGAAAACTGAATAGTACTACCAAATGCCTTGCTGCAGTATTGTGCCTCAATATCCTTTCTAATAGTATCACGTGTTGAAATCCAGACACTCTCCTGTTGGTAGAATGGCAGCCCAGCTTTATAATTGCTTTAACTACATCAGAAAAATCAGGTTTAAGATTACCTTAATTTACTAATTTTACATATGTTGTGTGTTGACCCAGGCGAGCAACTGTGCCTTCTCATTTCTTCCAGCAGCAGGACAGAGAAAGAATAGGAAGGGCAAAACCTAAAGAACATGTGAGTTGAGATAAAGTCAGCTTGAAGTTTAAAGACAGCATGAAGTTTTGACTCTCCTTTAAGACAAACTTTCTGAAATCCAGCCACAAACGTTAACTTAATAGCTGTATTTCGTACAGCTTGAATATGTTCAATTTTGAAAGATTTTGAAAACTTTTAAGAGGTTGAATTTTGTCATCGGGTGTACAGAATCTTACCCGATTTCATAGCATAAACAGGGTGTGGCATGCAGGAGTCGTACCACTAACTGAAGAATAAATCCATAGAGCTACAAGGATTACAGATGGTGATTTTCTGATTAGTAACTTCCATATGATTGAAGATTCTTGTATGTCATTAAAGGGTCCTTTACTGATGTGGACATTCTTTTTTGTAAAATGTTAAAAGAGACCCTGCACAGTGGGTTTCTTAAACATCCTATGAAAGTCTTCACAGAAACAGAGCTGCAAGCCGAAGCATAAAATTTACCCATGCTCCATTTTTCGTTATTCTTATCTTACTATCTAATGCTGTAATTTTGACAGATACATTCTTATTAGTAGTAGTATTATTTACGTCCTGTCAGTATTGTACTGTCCTTCTGTGTCCTACATAAGAATTTCTAGTATGTATAAAACATGCATTTACATATGTATATTCTGTAGTTTAGCTTCCAAAATACGTAACACATGTGAGGAAATTGCCACAATATACTATCTTGAGAGAAAGTTTTTAGTCCAAAACAGTAATTGATATAACAACTAAGCATAAGGCTTCTGTCTATTAATCCAATGCGGACTGTTGTATTTAAAAGACATCTTTATTAGTAGGCAGACAATGAACTTCAAAATGTCCATTAATACCTTTAAATCTGGTTAACAACATCAATGAGGTTCTCTTAAAACCATTTAAAGAGGAACAATAATGTGAAAACTTAAGAGTTTTAGATTGCTAATGTCTGAGATTAGAAGCCATGTACTCATAAGGAGTAAGAACGTTTTGCAGACATGAACCAATAGAAACAAACTAAACAACACAGAGGATTGGACTAAACAAGCACATTGCATATCTTATTAATTTAAATTCACTAAATCACTTCATACGTATGTTTCAGGATATGGTCTAAAAATATCCTGTCCAATCTGAAGAAAAAAATTCTCACTTATGTAAAGCACAGTATTCCAAGGAGACTGACTGAGTGTGTTTCTGGTTTTATAGCTGCTGAATCCTGAGGATGACCTCTTGCCAGGAAAGATTCGGGACAGTAACCGTTCAACTCTTCTAGCTACAATCCAAGAACATGGCTATCCAACAATCAACTTGGGAATTGTGGGTGATAAGTAAGTACCACATGTTAGTAAAGATGTCACTTCATATTCATGCGATGCACTTTATGGCATCCATGGGAAAAAGAAATACCAGAGAAAATGTCACTCATTACAAGTGTCACAGTGTTGTGACAAGGCACATTTTGGAGAAAATATTTCACCCTTTTCATCAGAGCAAGAATAAAGTCTATTCTAATATTAGGACAAATCTTTTGAAAAAAAATTTATTTAATGGTGTTTAATTTGTTTTGCATTCTGTTTGTTGAAACAGATAATCTGTTTACTGTTGCTAATTTAATTTATTGCTGCAGTATCCTTCCAAGCACTATGCTTAAAACACATAAGGGGAGACAGTTCTACAGCAGCTATACTTTTTTCTGGTGGAATAAAGGGAGAAGGAAAGTTTCTCTCAGAGTTTCTTTTCCATGCCAAAATTAATTTAGAATATAAAATTTTGTCATACTCTGAGTAATTGCTTTTTGAGGAAGTTCCCACTGCTGCATATTGCTCAACATTTCCAGAAATATGTGGAAGAATTTATTTTTTTTAACTTCACTGGTCTTTACTTTGGTTGCCACAGAGCAGCACCCTACTGATCAGTCTTTCTGTTTGTCTGACAGTGATTGCTACTTGTTTCAGTGAAGTGACATCTCTTGAGAGCTCTAGGATAAGTGATTGAAGTGTTCAGCTTTTTGTCCTTCGCAAGACTGTGCAGTGGCTGCCATCCATGGCTTGAGTTTCTCAGCATAACATATTTCCTCAGTTTATTGAGACCCAGAGGCTTTGAGCAGGCTTTCGTGCTTTTCAGTTTGGGTATCAAACCAACTCACAGGCTTGGTTTGACAGGGCGTTGTTCAGGTTGTCCTAGTGAGTAGTTAAAAGTAAAAAAAAAAAAAAAAAGCTGATGACAGGGTCCCAGTCAGGGACTAAAAGGGAATCCAACTAGGTTACTCTAAGGGAACAGGTCATTTCAAACCCAGTCTTCCATAAAGCAGTATTCAATAAAAAACATCACTAGCTTGACAGAAAGTATATGAATGGGCCAACCACTGCATGGTTTTACAATAATTAAACCAACCTGTGTGGTGGCTGCAGGAAATGCAGATGAATTTGAAGTACTCATACAGGGAATGTGACATCACAGTTGTGATCTTAGGGAAGGCAAACCCTTCTGGATACTCTCACTGCATCCAGGTATCCCTTTTTGCTTCTCTAGCCTAGCAAAACACCACTGCAGTTCCAAATAGCAATAAATACCGAGCTCTCCTGCCCATGAATGCTTCCAGTTTCAGGTGGTGATGTCGTACAAAGAGAGTCTAAATTCATGAGACTATTCTTTCCAGGAATGGTATCTAAATGTCCTGGATCGCTAGAGTTTTCTATATTATGAGGACCTTTTTAAACTTTAAAACATAAGTAGCAGAGTTTTCAAATGAAACTATTATATCCAGAGATCAGGTTCTAGATTTGCATACCTAAGAAAAAAGAAAACAGCCACAAAAAGTCTCTCAGCTCCTGAGAGTCATCTCTGTGTAGAGGGATTCCAGGGGTTTTCTTCAGCAAAATACTGTAGGTGGAACTTTTTACCACCTGCAGGACCAAAAGTAACAGCTGCTGATATCAACATTATTGTCAATGACAACTTACATCCTGTCATTACCAATGTGTTCATCCAATGGAAAAGATGCTTTCCCTGGTAGTCCCCTCTGGAAAAAACAGGAGTGTAAAGCTTGTTTGTTCTTTATGGCCTTGTCCTAATCAAATAGGTATGGTCTCAACTTTGCTGTAAAGTCAACACTATCAAAAGGAGAGTTTAACTTAAGGTCATTGTGCAAAACTTATAGCTATGTACTGCCTTCAGGAATTGTTTCTGTGACCTCCTAGGCATGGAGAGTCTGTGAAGATAAATAATCTTGAAAGCTCTCAGTAATAAATGGCAAACAACTTTAGAATCATGGATTGATTTAGGTTGGAAAAAACCTTTAGGATCATCAAGTCCAACCAGCATTGCCAAGTCCACAATGAAACCATGTCCCCGGGCACCACATCTACATGTCTTTTAAATACCTCCAGGGGTGGAAACTCCATCACTTCCCTGGGCAGCCTGTCCCAATGTTTGATGGCCCTTTCAGCGACCAAATTTTCCCTGATACCCAACCTAAACCTCCCACGCTGCAACTTGAGGCCATTTCCTCTCATCCTGTCACAAGTTACTTGAGAGAAGAGGCTGACCCCCACCTGGCTACACCCTCCTTTCAGATGGTTGTAGAGAGTGATGAGGTCTCCCCTGAGCCTCCTTTTCTCCAGGCAGAAAATTCCAGCTCCCTCAGACAATCCTCGTCAGACTTGTGCCCCAGACCCTTCAACAGCTTCATTACTCTTCTTCAGAATGTCTTTCTTGCAGTGAGATTTACGGCCGAAGAGAACTTTTTACTTTCCTATATGTTTTTCAAATATATTTTATGACCCTTTTTTACTTGTCAGATGCTGGCTGAACACCAGGCAGCAAACAAATACATCAGTTTAAGGAAGTGCCTGCAGCTTTGCTTTCAGTTATGAGAGAGGTTGATTCTTTTCAATCTTCGCTATTAAAATGATCTCTGAGTCTTGAGATAGTATTACCTCAGCAAAGGTAGTAACAGTTCTTTTTACATGTTTGGTTTCCTGCTTTTTTTCCTTGTTTCATGCTACCAAAGCAGCTTCTGCAGAGGTAGTTACTTTAGCCTCACAGAATAGAAATAATGAGCCTCCAATTGCAGAGTGTACTTTGCAGTAAGTTGTGAAAGAATAATTCAGTACTGTTGACTTAGCTAAAAACCTTCTGCACCAGATACCAGGATTCAGTCTTAGCAAGTCTTCTGCTGTTCTTCCACACTCACATGCCCAATCCATATCTTTACAGCAAAATGCATCTGCAGTTCTCTTTCACTCAAAAGGAAAATCTGACTGTGTAAATCAGTTTGATAAGAAGTATGGTGTCACTTCATTATGTAATAAAGCTACTAACAGGGTTGCCCATATGAATATTTCAGTACATGTGTGTCTGACTAACATGACTGATTTGATGGAGTACCATGGCACTTGAACAAATGCAGGAGACATACCAGAAAGATGTTACAAAGGGTATGATTTTGACACTTTAGTTAGCATGTTTGTAGAAGAGAGGAAGCTTTCAGTGTCTGCTTTATGGTTTACTGAAGTTAAACCATAGATTGTGTGTGTTTGTGTGTGCTCATGTATATGTGCATTTTGTATGTATAATATGTATTCAGACATTGAAAAATAGGAAGATTTTATATGACTGCAATATCAACTGCTGTAGTAAAAATACTGGCAAACACACTTTTCAGAAGGAAAAATTAAAAACTTGTACTTTTTTGTTTAATGTCTCATGGTAATATATTTCTTCCTTCCCACGCTTTAGATTTGGGGTGGTTTTTTCCTATTTCCTTTTTGTAAATACAATTTTCAGGGGGTAAATTTCACTTCATTTTACTGGGAGTATCATTTCCTGTACACCATAAGCACTAATGGAGTTTGAGACACCAGCTAATGGGGAGCACAGTTGAGTATTAAAATTGCTGTAGTAGGTCAAGGTTTTTAATAACCATGGAAATCCTCTTCAATCGTATTTGCAGATCTACTATTCAAGCATGAAAATTTTTTTAGAGTAGTATTTGCAAAGACAAACTTAGAGGTTATTCCTGTATATCATTTCAGCATACAAATCGCTCAGAGGTGTTTAGGTAAAAAACTAGCTTGTCCAGCTGCTTCAAAGCCCAGGACTGTGATACATGTAAACACATTCCAACAGAGAATGTGAAAGGATGGGGAAGCACAATGAATGTCTGGGTTTCTGAAAAGTAGTTAGAAGTATTTTAAAAATGCCTTTGCATATTAATCTTACGTGAAGTTACATTTTGAACTGACCACTCAAGTCTGACTTAGCCTACAGCTGTATTTTTATTTGAAACCAATATTTTATTTCTTTTGGGAGCATTTTAATAATTTCTGAGATTGTCACTATCATTTCTGTTCTCATAAATTGTATATATCATTCAATATTCAAAATAAAAAACTGCAATTCCAAAACCCATAGATAAAGTGTACAGCTGAAATCCTAGAAGAAAGCAATAGGAGAAAAGAACTGACCTGGGAATGTGATACAGCCAAGATTTTCTCTATTTGTGTTCTTGGCATGTAAAAGCCAAGCTGTTTGCAAAGCACACATCTCTGGGTAGAAATGAAAGATATATCCATCTCCAGAGCTACTCCAAACACAAGAAACAAATGCAAAACTAAGGAAAGGAAGAACCCTTCTGATATTGTTGTTACTGTTGTGTCTTACATTTTCTGTCTGAATCTCAAGACTCACTTGCTAAAAAATTAATAAAACAACTGGCCAGTTAAAGCTGGTATTCCAATGTACTTTTGAATGTTGCCTCCTAATAACAAGACCAAGTTAAAAAGGCTTCTAATTTCATTTGCTTTGATTATAGTCCATGAAGTATTTGTTTTTTTGGAAACCAGTGATAAAAATAAGTTGCATTTCTGATCTGATCTGTAGAAGTCTAATTATCAGGATATTTTTGTGTCTGATTATTTCATTTGTGTTGTTCTCTGTATTCCATTGTTTAAAGTGTGAACTTTAGCCCTAGCAAAATCTGCTGTAGTGTGGGCCTCTGTTTTACAAAGTCATCTTCCGTTTTGACAGCTTTTCTTCTATGAGACTTTCTTATTAAGCTTGCTAAGGAATTTTTATCACATATGTAATGAATTCAATTTCCTCTGCTTCTACCTTTGTTTGCATGAGTACATTTTCCCCTTCTCTGCATTCTTTTCCCTATTTTCTAATTCTCTTATCATTTTTCTCAGAGACATGTATAATATTTAGTTGCTTCCAGCAGCATTTTCATTTGTTAGCCTGTGATTTCACAGTGGAGAGAGAAAGAATCTCTCTTTAGAAGAAAAATTTAGGAAATTCACGTTATTTCCTCACTTGCTTGAAAGATTTATCTGAATAATTATTAAATCAGCAATTTATGAGATCTTTTCTACATTAGAAGTGTTTAGTCTCTTATTTGTATACCTCTCCTTTTTGACATACTGTTGGACATAGAGCTCCTAAATGACAGGTAAACCATTAAAAATCACCTTTGCTGCTGTAACAGCATTAATCTGTGATATCCCTAAAATAAAAGCTTTGATAGAGTCTCTTCATATTTAGAATGGATACTGAGACCTTACTGAAGAATTTAGTCTGCTTCAATTCTAAGTTTGCCATCCCAAAAAAACGTTTAAATCTTTTGTACGTGCATGGCTTGCATGGAATTACCAGTATTATAATATAGATGGAACATCTGGAGTGGAGGGAGGAGAGTGGAGAAACTGCTCCAACTCCAAAATTTCTCGTGCAATATCAGCCTCATATATATCATTATATGAGTTAGAATATGAGTAATGGGCAGAATCCAGGTGCAGAATCCTAGTCTCTCCCTGCTCCGCTTTAATGCCCAGCTTAGGTAAAATCAGGTATACTGTGAACAAAATTAGTAGTAGTATCATTTAACAAATGACTGCATGAAAATGCTTGTTAGAGAAAAGGCCTTACATTAAATGTCACAATATTAAGTTCTTCTGAAGTGACTTCACTTCTAGATCTGCTTAAAGAATGATGGTATTATAAACTTTGATCATAGCCTAATGATTGCAGGGACACAGTGTAATGGTTTGAAGGTGATTCAGATGTGGAGGTCCTCTCCTTCATTGTGCCCTGTCAAGAATATTCTCCTTTTCAAGCAGAAATGTTTAATATCTGTCACAACAACTCTTCATAATCAGTATGGAAATCTTCAAATAAGTTGTCATATTGACAAGTCATCTCATCTAATGCACATGTTCTGAAAACACAAAGGAACATCTGAGCCAAAACAGAGGTGAAAAAAGAACTTGTGAAAAGGGACAGTGCGAGTCCCAGGGAATCTTCTGTAGCAGCAGGAAGCTACATAGTGTGATAGGTAATAAAATTTCATGCTGTAGAGGTGGCAGGTGCAAAGCTAAAGCACAGCAGTGTGTCATTTTCCTGACTGTGTTCAACGCAAGAGTGGACTCCTTCCTGAATTAGCATTTTTAGAGTCACAGCTCAGTAGTAGCACATGACAGTAAAGAGCAGATAATAAAGAGGACAGAATACTTTGAAAATCCTGTCTTTGAAAACAGAGGGAAGCTATTTGTTGGAGGAAAATAAAAATTACTGGGTTTTATGGTCTATTTTTGAGGCATAGGTTAACAATTATAAAATTACTTGGAGATATAAGTTCTGTTTTCAAGAGAACTTCAGCTTCTAGAGGCTGAAGTATCATTCACTTAAATGACTTCCAACCTTCTTAATGCCTAGAGCATATATAGGAGTTTGAGTTCTCAAGTCACTGAGAAATTTTTGAGGCTTGAAATTGTACTAATACCTGAGAAGAAAATAATGAAAACTAATAAAGGCAGTAGATACAGAACAATCAAAGAAGTGGTGAGCACTGAAGATGGGTCGCTGTGTCAGCGATAAGGAATCACTTACAAAACTGGGCTAAGTATATTGTTAATACAGCCAAGTATGAATTGATATATAGAGGATTAAAGAATAAAAGTAAAAATTACAGGATGGAGGATTATATCCTAAGAAATAGGGATTTAGGAAAAGATTTGAGAATCATCTAAATACAAGTTCTAGCATGTGTATAAACATCTAATCTCCTATAGAATTGGAAGGTTATTTTCAACCTTACCTTTGTATTCCCGAGACAAGAACCATTAAATTTCTTAAGTGGTTGAAAGATGGGCTCTGTACTCAAGTAATACCAGAACTCAGGCTGTTTACTTCAACAGATACTCTTACAAGATCACTTGATTACCTTCCAGTAATACTGAGCCACATGGAAAATAAACTGAATAAAGTTTCTATTTCAGCAGCAATGCCTATATATTCAAGGTAGACTAATTCAGACTGTAAGTAAAGCAGAATTTTAACAGTGATAGTAAGTAGTTATTAGGAAACTATATCAAATGCTTTGATACTCATTTCAAAGTGAGATTGGATATTTATTTACAATTCAAACAGAAGCAAGTTCAGGGAGGTTCTCAGACTATTCTAAATACTAAAATCATTTTGAAAAATGAGTTATTTCTCCTGGTTGCGAATAATCTCTTAAGTATTATTTCAGAGAATTAAATTAATTTTCTTGTTATTCTAACACACAATACATAGTAGAAGCACAAAATCAGAAGACCAGTACCAGCAGAAATTACACAACAGAGCTTAGCATCGTGCTGGAAAAGATTTTGGATTTCTGAGACTGCTGTCTGTAATGTTGATGATTAAACCAGAGACTGAGATCATTCATGAAGTCTGAAAGTCTTTTGTGTGTCACTTCATGACACCATGACACAGGGACCCTATTTTGAGAAATAAAGATTGACTTTTTACTCTGGCAATGAATAGAAGAGCAAATGAGGGACTGAAGCCATTTTAGAAAATGGCTTTCTTGGGAAGCCTGTCAGAAAGAAATGGGCATCTAATCTTTTAATCTGAATAATTCAAATATTTTTCCATCACTTCCTCTCAACATTAGGGTGCATTCAATCTGACAGACCCTCTTTATGAACTATAAAGGAGAAACTTGGCATGGATTTACAAGGTGATAAAAGAGGATTTTAGATTTCGTGTTAGCAGTGACTATGGGCATGTGTAACAGTAGTGCAGGGACATTGGCCCAATCTTCTCACATTTCCCAGTCAGACAGGACATGTGTGTGCACAAAAGTGATCTTTGAAATGCCAGACTGAAGCTGCCTTGTGCAGGGTCAGCTGGCCCTGGACTGGGGAGGGAGACTGACTTTGTTGTTGTTAACTGTCCAGCCAGCTGATAAGAAGAAATGGCTCAAGAGTCACACAACAATGACTGATGACATGGTCCATTTCAATCATGAATATCTGATTTCAGGGTTTTATAAAAGGTATATTTATAAATCTTCATGTCCAATGAAGATTTTTTACATTTTACATTTAATTGCCCTACATTTAAGTGTATAAAAACATAATTTCTGTTTATTTCATATTTCTGTTGCAAAGGACACTATCTAAAAATAGTTTTTTCACAGAAAAACTGACTTGGAAGAAGTATATGTAAAAGGTAATGCTGCTTTCATAAATTGGGAATTCATTAATTGTTTTAAATAAGGCCCTGATAGGAGTAACTTTCTCAGTTTTGGACATTTTTTCTAATCTTGCCTCTTGCAGTAGGGTATGAAGCTTCTCATGAATGAAGTGGCATCTTTATTGACTATGGAGTTCTAAAATTAGGATAATTACAGCTCTTTCCCCCTTGTAGTTAAGAGGGTGACAGTTATTATGTCTTGAGACCTATTTCCTGAATAAGAAGATAAAAGTGTGAGTAAAAATGTTTCCATGGGGCCCATCTCCAAATATTTTCCCATTTTCTGTGGTCCTCCTTCCAAAATGTCAAGTTGTTTAACACTTCTTTTTGCTTTGTTTGGAAGTCAAGAGGAAAGAAGTTTCTCCATAGACATGGCAAGGAAAGATGAACTATGCTTTGTTGGCATGCCCAGGGAAAGATGAACTATGCTTTGTTGGCATGCCCAGTTGAGCCTAAATCCTTCCATAACTTTACGCGTCATTCCTTGTGAGAAACCCATCCAAACTGTAATAGAAAGATGTTCCCGTGCACACCCTTTCTCTCCCATTGGCTGGCCTTGCAAAGAGGAAGCATTTCCCACAGTGATTTTGAATATCCAGAGCCACCAAGGGGGACACAGCTGGGCACAGAGCTTCCCTTTGACCCCAGGAGACTCTCTCCTTCCCTGGCTCTTTATTATACCCCTTCTGCTTCCTTTACCCTCAGGAAGCCAGATGTTTTTAAAGAAGAAGGGACACAGAGCTTCCAGAACACTGCGGAGACAGGCCTACCAGATTGGTGAGCACTGTTTTTAAACCACTTGGGACGTTGAGGCACGTGCATGCTCACAGGCAGGCTTGGCCAGGTGTCTGTCAGGGCAGAGCTTGGAGCATGGATCCAACCAGCATTTGCCGTACAGGAGCAGATGGTGTTTGATTCTGTCCATTAAGTAGCACTGCCTTTTCAGTTAAGTTCTTATGCACCACTGCACTGTAGACTTAGATGGCTCCACAACATTGATAAAATTAAAATGTTTACGCTACTCATCAGTAGCAGCAAACATCTTTATCCGTCAAGGCTTTTACCATTTAGAAACGGAGCAAATTAGGAAAAAACCTGCTTGAAGGTAGTAGTGGAGTCCAGGGGAGTCACTGTTACAATTCTTCAGTCATAACAGGAGTTGGACTTCAAAGATCCTTGTGGGTCCCTTCCAACTCAAGATGTTCTATGAGTCTATGATACTGCATACTTGTTTTTCCACCACTCTGCTGATCATTTCTAAAGCAGGCTAACTGGAACATTCAGAAAATCTCTAAACTATGCACTACGCATTTTTTCCAAAATATATATGCAATTATATACTACATCTTACTTAGGGAGATGGCTTAATAATATAGATTCATTTTCAGCACTTGCCCTCTAACACAGACAGGCCCGAGGAGCAGGAGTAATAACAGAGGGAGAGTAAACCACCTGTCATTTCTTCCATTAACAAACAGAAAAAATTTGTTGCCATAGTTTCATTCATGTGGGAAATAAAAATAGGTAGAAAAGGAACAAAAATCCTATCAAAGGTTAGTACCTGAAAACTTTAGATGGGAGGATCCTCACTGGGGTAAATGGGCCCATTTTTTAAGAGGTTGGAGGATTGGGTTATAGTTTAATGTTTGCTTTGCATACTGGAAAAACAAATTTCTGTTCTCATTACTGAGTCAATCTGCCATATCCTTAGCTTTCAAAAAACTTGTTCTTGTTTAGCAATTAGTTGTTCATGCTGAAGCCAAGTTGTTATAAATCTAGGTTTTCTTCATGTAATGGACTAAAGAGATCAACCCATTAGAACCCTTTGCTATACTACACATCCCAAAAAACTTAATTCATAAGAACCTGCAGTATTTAAAACATTTTAAATTAATGTGAAGAACATGATACAGACTGTCCGCTTTATCTGAAACGAGTTAAAAGATGGAATCTACCAGCAGGCGATGGACTTGGAATTCCTCATACAAGTCAGTTCACACCTCAGTGCTATTGCCTAAAACATTAAATGTGCCTTTGGGCTCTTCTAAGCAGTGTGAGGGAAAGCACCAACAAAACCAGCCCCTAGAATAAGTCTTGCTACCCAAAGCATGAACAATAAGAAAATGCTTCTGCTTCCAGAGCAGGAGAAAAGGCAATGGGCATTTTTTTGTGTTAAGAACGTCTTTGCGCTTGAAGGAGTATGGTCCAGTACTGTAGAGACAAATGAAGTTCTAGTTCCTTCCACTGACTAGCTGCCGTCAAAAAACTGAGTTGCTGGTCTCAAACAGGATAAGTTTCTCAGTTCTTTCTCTTCGTTTATTTCTAATACTGTAGTTTGCTCTTCTTGGGGAATTTGTATCTTTTTTAAGTAAACAAAAATCAATGTCATATTTCATTTGACATTTTGTAAAGAATCACTATTTGTTTTAGGACACAGCTGATGACAGAGAATTTTAGGTCTTTTCATATTGTCTCTAACCTGTGGCTTCCAAGTCATTTCTGTTCTGGAGAAAGACATTTTTCCAAGTGATTAAGTTACAATTCTGTAAAAGGTAGAGCTTCCTAGAGAAAGCCTTCGTTTTGAGGCATTGATCTTAGGGACTGCATTTCTACCTGTCATAGAGACATCCATATTGTAGATCAATAGCAGTTACACCAGCTTACAGGGGGGATGAATTTACTTAAAATTCCTTTTAAATTTATTTAAAATTTGCTCTTACAATTGAAACTAAAGTAAAAGGAAAAGGTAAGAAATTCTGTGATAACAATGCTATTTCAACATGTGTCAGATTTGGTGATACTATTTGCTATATATAAACAACTGGCACTAATTACATCCATCATATATTTTTTTTCTGTTGTGTCAGTATAAGCCAATTCTCATATATCATGAGTGCGCTGATCGAAATAATTCAGAAGCACAGTTGCCCTTCAGACTCACCAGTGCACTGACATCTTTACTGATGAGCAATGTCTTTGGCATTGATTATTGTATTGTGTGGTGTAATCTTCAGTCATATTATTTCAACCCAGTTACAACTGTTGAATATTTTCTACTCCAAAAGTGAAAACTTTTCAGTGAATCTATATTGACTCACTTCCTTTGTAAGAAGGAAGATAAACTAAAAATCTTTACCGGTGTAATCCCATCCAATTTCTTAGAAAAACTAATGGATTTCTGGTGAGTGTACTGATGAGGTTCATTATCTTCAGCCAGCAAAATAGCCAGGGATAGTTTTTTTAATTAGTGGAAACCAGCAGTTCTCAGGCTGCTTCTTACAGTCAGAGGACACACACTATACTGGATTTAGAGTGAATTAAGTGCTCACAAGTTAGTAGAATGGCACGGCACCTGAAGACAGCTCTTATCAAAGCTTTGGTCCTGTTCTTTCAGCATTTATGGAAAAAATTACAATTCACACTGAAATGCTTGCAGATGAATGTACACAAGCAGCAGACAAGGATGTGATTGAGGACCCTTCATACAGGAATGTGCCCGCAGTACCTAAGTGCCGGGCTTCTAGGCATGAGACTTTTTCCTGTAACACTCCCATGGCTATCTGTTTTTCTGACCTCTCTGATCTTTTGTCATTCTGGCATATATATGAGCGGGAGGCTTCTGAAGCAGGTCAAGGAAACAGTGGAGGGAAATATATTATCATCCAGATACAGAAAAAACCACTGAAGGTATTAGAGAGATCTCATGGTTACTTCAGCAACAAAGTCGAAGACCTCTAATTGAAGGCCTCTAATCAGAATCTCTGTGAGTTCGTAAGTGTAACATGTAAGTTATGTAACTTACAACATAAGTGTAACGTGAATACTCTGCAAAATAACATTCTTATTTGCAGCAGCAGCAATTAAAGGAACAGCAAAAAGTACCAAAGACACATTCTTTTATGTTGCTGTCAAATAGACAAAACTTACATAGTCATGTTGAACAAGCCAAAAGCTGCTGTAATTATTCCAGCTTGCCTCACAAGCTGGCCTATTTTCCTAGGGAAAACATATTGCATCTGTTCAGAGTGATCCAGGGAAATACCACAGAAGGTGGAAGGAAGATACATTATGAGAACATGATGAAATACACTTGAGAATTTTGAAACAAATACAGTTTCAGAAGTGTGTCCATATGTTACTACATACACCATCAAAACTGGATTTTCTTCTGCTTTCAAAAACCGTACTAGTCAAAACACAGAATTCCTATTACCTTCAAATATTCATTCATTGAATTACATTCATTGAAATGTATTCATCGATTTACATTCAATATTACATTCTACAGAAGGTGGATTTTAGTTGGCTAAAAATAATGGCATATACTCACCATTCTGCAAATTATTGATATGCAAAGTACTCGTCTTGGCCATGAGGTGAGAAGTGGGTGACAGACTTAGTCTTTATGCCTCGCTGCATTCATCTATTCATTTTGAAATCCGTCACCTCAGCTGAATGAGCAGTTAAAAAATGAGAGTTAATCATAAAGGATCAAATCCATATCCCATCTTTCCTCAAGAAGAAATGTCATTGAGCTTGATGAGATCTCTGAGTACAACAAGTAGTCTGTTGGTTATTTGATGAAAATTTTAATTTGGTCAATTCTTTGTTATTTTGGAGGGGTTTTTTTCTGATGTAGAACTAGAAGCTTGACTGGGATCTTTGCATGCAAGGGGAATTTGTAGAAGGTGTTTGTACCTCAGTTAAACCTGTTCTTCTTCTGGAACATCTGTTTAGCAGAAAAGAGACCTCATAAGATGCAAAAATAGTACAAACCACTGTTGCCAGTTTATGGGAACATATCCAGGGCACCTCCAGACAGCACATAGACTTCTGAAGTTGTCAACTGCTGTAGTTTAGAGAGCAGCTGGTCTACTTTGGTCCTTAGTGTGATTGTGTAGGATCACTGCTAGCACTTCTGTTTTCACTGTGTGTCCAGGAATCTGTAGCTTCCCAGAATTTGTGAAGAATCATGTCTTTCAGCATACAACTTGAATACTTGAGATACTTTCAAATAAAGTAAAACAGTAGGCAAGAGAGGTTGGCCAGCTCTGCTTTTGAACTCACAATAGACACTGGTGCATGCATCTGGTGCATTATGGTGCATGTGTATCTTCCTGTATCTGTGTCAAGTACATCTGTAGAGCACACGGGTTTAAGGTGCTGACTGTCATGGTGCATGCACAATTTTGCAAGTACAGGTTACCAGAAGACCTGGGTTTATAAAAGCCCAGGCTGCTGCATAGAGAAATACAACAATCACAAGTGTTTCTGTTAGTCACCCAATAGTAACAGCTGTATATGGCAATGGACAGCAAAGACTGGAAGTGACTGTCAGGTAATGAGGTTGTGTTGAATGAATGAGACTCCTGTGGCAAAGAATGTGGTGGAAATGGTCCTTGGAAACAGTAATGAACTAGAGATTTTGTACTGACAGTGGCTTGATAAGTCAATCCTAACTAAAAGTTCCACTTTGATTTTAACTGGGATCACTCATTTTACTGCAGAGTGGCAGATGATTTTTTGAACATTTGCTCTTACTTGTTTTCTAAATTAAATTATGAAACTGAGCAGTTTAATTGCATGTATCAAACTGCTGTTGTTAAGGGTTGTATCACAGAAAAGGCTGACAGATTTATAATTAATGACAGTGAAGCACAACAATAGGATCAACAAAAGTGAATTAACATACGTTGATTTCTATGTGAAAGGGAAAATTACGCTGTAATTAAGGGTACTTCAAAATAGCACTTAAAACATAGAGAATTCTTTGGTCTTGACTATAGTGTAGCTATTTCTTCTGAGAGTGGAAAGGAGAACATTTACATGGCTGATGTCTATCATTTCTTGTTCAAGCTCTTAAGCTTTCTTGTATATCTTTTCAGTTCAAAGACAGCTCACTTGACAGCTCAAGTGTTGAATAAGTTCTCCACAAACGAACTTTGATAATCAGAATTTTTCATGAATCCAGAAGGTGTTCCTGCTGGTACTGCCATTCTGCAAGTCCTCTCTTCAAGTCAATGAAATCAAGTGTCAGCTGCAATGTCATGCATCTGCTTACTGGATGCATGCTGCTACCATTATACAGTAGCAATTTCCAACTAATTTCCAGATTGCACTGCTCATTCTGTTCCATAAACCTGAACAAAGAGGGTCAGGAAATTTGGGTGGTAAAGTAGCTACTCTGTTTATCAGACTGACAAAATTAGCAGAGAATATAAAGATATTAAAAATACATGCACTCTTTATGCAAGTCACTATGTCTACAGCTTCAAAAATGTATGTACAATACACATAATATTTGCGCAGACAAAATCTGCTCCAGGTGTTGACAGAAAGTTTGGATTTGTTCCTTATTTATCTATATTAATAGTTTCATAAACTGTATGCAGTCCTTATAGAACAAATTTTCTTCAAGGTATTTACAAAAGATGATCAGATGTGATCTGAAACATATCTGAGTATAACTTTTTTAATAAGTTGCAGCATGTTGGAAAAGCTCACACCCTTTTTGTGCACAATGTCACTCTGACTTTGAAAATCACCGAATGAAACAGAGTAATTTTGCCATCTGGAAATGAGACTTCCCATCAAAATCTACTTTACATTGATTAAGGTATTCACCATTATATTTGAGCACCTGTTACAATTCTGTCCATGACAGAAAAAAATCCAAGAATAGCACTTTGACAAGATATTTTAAAGGATTTATGGTAGTAAATTAGACCATTAGTCTAGCTAATCCAGTATCCTGCCCCTAGCAATGGCTACAGCTTCAGAATATAGTTTCTGATTTGTACCTGCTCAGAAAGTGAGTGTTACTTTCCAGCTTCATGGCGATTTGTCACCTGCCTTTTAAAACAATCTTGTCATATTATGCTCAGATGCCAAAGTTATCTTGTCTATTCTTTCAGAACTTAATAGTTTTCATTATTTATTCTGTTTCCATGTCAGTTTAAAGGAGCTGCTGCTCAGTGTTACACGACAAATGAAACAAGTAATTTCTTGTTATCTGATTGTATCAATTCAGTGTTAATATACAATTTGAGTAATAACTCTGCATTAAATCCATTGAGGGAAAGGGAAATGTTGAGTACAGTGCTGATGGAAGATTGCAACAGGTGACTCCTGTAAGGAGTGTTTGGTGCTAATTGCAGAGTCATGGAACTACCAGCCTTAAGTACAACATAAAGTTAAGCAGACCTGGTTGACAAAAAGAAGTCTGCCAAAAATGTCAAAAAGAGACACACTTTCTGCAAAAGCAAGGGAGGAAATTCTGTCTCCTCTTTGCAGAATAAAAACCAAACTAACATAATCATTCCGTTTATTGCAACAAAATTTCTATCACATCTTTCATTTTGGAATAATTAAATGTATTTTTAACTATGTTAAAGATGATATGCAGTGCTATTGGCTGGATAAAGTTTTAGCGGTAGAATTTTTAAATGCTTTGCACTATACAGATGGTAAAGAAAAGAATTTAAAAATGGTGAAGTATAGTATACAGATCATTCTAGTGAAAATTCTAAAAATGCACCAAGTCCAGTAATATTCAGCTTTTTACATGACAAAAAAAAAATAGCTGAATGATGAACTAGTCCAGTGGTACACTACCCTCGTAAGGAGATATGTGAATTGAGTCCTCACCTGGTTTGAGTTTGGGCTTGTTTGGGGGGAGGGGGAGGTTATTGATTTTTTTCCTTTGTTAAGTAATTTAATATATATACAAACACATATATGTATTCCATATGTAAGTAGCAGCATTTCTATTCTATTTAACTTTAACAACAGTTAAATGTATACTTGTTTGCTTTTTACTGTTCCTTCCATTATTCTCAAACCACAACCAAAAGCAAGCAGCCTTCATTATCCAGAATTAGCATGTCCCCAGACAGGTAGTCTTGCTCCCTATGAATAACTTTTAAATAATGAAACAAGATTAAATGAAACAGCCTGGAGCAAGCTCCAGATAAGGTCCTCAGCTCCATCACAACCTAATGAGGAAAATGTACTTAAAGCAGTCTTAGGCTGGTGATAGTGGCATATGTCTGACTGCCGAGCCTCAGGAATGGCAATATCTACCTATGTAATTAATACGTATTCCTTGCTGCATTCCAAGCAGCCTCATTGGCAAGGATTAAGGAATACTTAGATCTTGAGAGACTTTTCCTATTACAAACTCTGTAATAATCCTAAACAATATCTTATTACATGCAGATACTACTTAGACAATCAATATGAGACAATTGTCTCTGAAGAAGTAGCCAGCAGCAGACTTGCTTCTTTCTACTTTCCTTCAATGACTAGTGAAGACTTGTGCTGGGTTTTGGAGAAAATGATCCTGAGATTTCAGAAGGGGCAGCTGATAAAATGTCCCAGTTTCCTAAAGAACAAAGGAGATGGCTTTGCTTGAGCGCATATATTTTATATTTTCTCCCAAAGAAAACAGCTTAGGCATTCTTTGTAGGCCATTAAGAGTATCCAAGATACCCAGTACCCTAAACAAAAGTAATGATGGCATGCCACAATACTGCAGCCACTGTTTCCTTTAAAAAAGGGGTAGTGTATAATTCTATCTTACTGATTGCAGTCTACAGCAATCTGCCGCTTTTTCTGCTGTAATTGTTGCCTACCTCTTACAAAGCAATCTGACCCTAGAGAGGGCATGTAACCCAACACAGATGATAAAGTTGTGCAGGATGACTACACTGTGATGCCAAACAGCGTGCTGCTGCAGTCGCTGGACATAGTGGAGAAAGAGTCTCAAGTCTTTCTGCCTGTAAGGCATAACCAGGGTAGAGGACACCTGAGGGCTCTCTGGTGAGGAGATGCAGTATTCACGCATGGGCAGAGACTCCGCAACATCATGGTAAAGGTGCAAGAAGAAAAAAGCTTTATTGCGTATCCGAAATTCCCTTAAATACCAATGGAAAAACAGGAAATCACCTCATATAAACAGGAAAACAGTTCACCTCAGTGTTCCCCAATCACCTGGAATATTTCCTAGACATTGCCTATTATGGTAAAAGGTAAACAATACCTTACAAGGTCAGAAACTGCAATTATCACATCTCATAAGGCTGACACTGTCTAAAAACTCACAATCCTCTCTCAGCCCATCCCCGGTGACCTGGCTGTAATCCCAGGGTCACCTCTAGGTCTGAGAACGAAGCTCTCTCTGCAGCCAACAAAGCCCAATCTCTCTTCCAGCATACAGTGTAGCCCAACAAGGAGATGAGGTATGTGCAAGGTTGCATGCACTGAGATATTTACTCAGGGAGGGAGTGCAGTCATTCTTGCGTCACATAAATTGTAGTGCACACAGCACCACCTCATGCTAAATGCTGCTTGTATTTCACTGAACCATGGGCAAAGAAAGGATGCTCAGAGGAAAGAATTTTTCTTTCTGAGACATTTGGAAACACCGTTTCTGCTAGTCTTTGAAAGGTCAACTAGAACTTGCATAATATTCCTAATTTTCATGTTTTCAGCTCAAACTCCGAAATTACCGCTGTAGTTGTACTTTTGGATGAAATACAGCCAAAGCTCCCAAAGGATAGCCCACATGCCATTTTCAGCCTGCATTCATCATCTACAATGGCATTTTGTAATTGTAGTGTGGCATTTTCCTGAGGTGCTATATTCCAGGTGAAGGCCTTCGTACAGTCACTAGCATTATTACCCATTCTTTCAATGGCATTCTAAGTAGGAACAGCCTCCCATGAAAAACTTTCAGGATCATTGAAGTGAAAACATACTGTTGAAGAAACAATACATACAGTTGTAGCAACCGGTCAACTTCTGGTCAGTTCACAAATGTTAAATGCAAAGTATGAATTTAAAATATTGGAAATTGGTTTTGATTCCTTTGGACCTGTGTAAGTTGTATTACAGAGTTTCTCCACTGCGTGCCTTGAAGCTCTGTATTGGCATCAGCACTGCTTTTAAATATCTAATGCTCACTTCAAAGTTTCCAGTTTAGATCTAAAATGGAAAGAAAAGACTTAGGACACCAATATCCTTCACAGTAATACTCTTTGTATGGAAGAATATCATAGTTGCCATTACACTGTTTCTCGTGAAGGTGAATAGACCTTTTAACAGGATGGATTGTGTTTTTACAAGCTGAAGTGGATATGTAAAGGGGGCTTTGCTGCAGAGCCCTCTAACAGAGAAGAAAAACAAAGGATTTACTCCCACTCTTCACTGATGAAAGTTTGAAGTGGAGCCTCACCCCCATTTTTGCACACATCAAATAAGCTAGAGAGGTAGTACTGCAGCCTGCTTGGTGGTCAGTAATTTTCATGTGTCGGGTCCCTTTATATATCCCTGTCAGCTCATCTAAGTTACAATTTGTATTCCTACCTACTATGCCAATTGCATACTCTTAGACACTTGTATTAGCATTCTTCAGTCCCAATCTAAAGTATCCCACTGTTCCTGTTGCAAAGCTTAGACAGAAAGGTGCCAAACTGTGGCATTCACTTGATGAGATTGCAGTTCTTGACTTGAATTGAACAGTGTGGAATCTTAAGAAGGAAAAGACCTTGTATTATTCTCTTAAAACATGTGTGTATATGCATCTGTATGTGTGCACACAGACTTATATTACAACTCGTAGTAATTCCCTGCCACTAATCTGCTTGCATGTTCTTCCCTGTAGCCCAGATGATTTACTGAATGCACTGAATGAGGGTATCAGCCGTGCTGATGTGATCATTACATCAGGAGGTGTATCTATGGGGGAAAAGGTATGCAAAATTTAAGTATGACTTCCTACAATATATGTAAGAATTTCAAACCAGAGTCTGTTGTCCAAGCTACTACCTTTGTATTAATGTTTATTAAAAAGGGACCTTACTTTTACTGGAACACTTATATGTGAATTACTTAAGAAAATAGTCTTCAAAGCTCGTTCTTCTTCTTCTTGTTTTTGTACTATAGTTGACAGAGTACAACAGAGAAGAATTTAATTCTTGATGTGAGTGATTTACAAATGTGTTTTTATTTAAGGAATGATTTATGTAGACGAGGAGGGTGCTAGGTTAATAGCACATAAAGGCAACAGACTTCTTATTTCTAGAGCAGGTAAAACGTAGCTAGAATTAAGGTACTTTGAAAGTACTTCAGAAAGCAACCTGAGTATATAAATAGCATTTTTTCACTCAGCACATCTGTTTCCTGAATGTGCCAAAGCTCTATCTGTTACAAAAATAGTTTTATCACATTTTGCGCCTGATAGTCCCACAGATTTAATATATATGAGACCCAGTGAGCTGATATATTTGCCTTTTGAATCATTAACAGAATTGTTGATTGAGTTCCTGTTGATAATCCCTGTGCCAAAACCATCAAAAGAAAATAGGGATACACAGATGCTGGTGGGGCATAGATGAACCTGCAGGACATTTATTAATCATGACTTAAGCGAAGGAAAACTCAAATTTTTGATCCCAGGCTGAATCTGTGAGTTTGGCAGGTAAAATAAACATCTTTTATAATTAACAGATACTAAAGACAGTCATTAGGAGATGGGAAACATGAGTGCTGGTTTTGTCTACGTTTCTGAGTAGAAATCATGTTGTTGGATAAGTTATGAAAATGGATAATTAATTAAACCAGTGCAAATTACTTTCAATTACTCCCATTGTCTTCAGTATTCCTGGAAAAATAATCAAGGGCAAGTGCTGGTCTTTAAATTGGAAATGTGGCAACATAGTGCAGACATGGAAACACTAAGAAGTGGCTGGACTGCTGAATGGTCTTACCGACATTCAGACCTTCTGGCTCATAATAGGCTGTGTATTCCACTGATGGTCTGCCCTCTGATACTGAGCTTTCTGCAGTTTTAATGAAATAGCTGTGAACATCCAAAAAGTAAACAGAAAGTAAAAGAGGGTTCATGCAATTAATAATTGAGAGTTCATGCCTGGTGGAAATGAATTGCTGCTTTCCAAGTATTTGAACACACGTGCACAAAAAAAATGGATAACTGCCAGGGAGTTTCAGATTTTCTGCTTTCAAGGTCTGTCTTCACAGATGACTGTTATGGCCTGTGTCTTTAGCCTCACTAAACACAACAGATAGGGTACTACATCTTCAGGTACAGCAATTTTCAATAAAGATTAAACAAGTAATTCCATTTGTTTTAATAACTGGATCAATCGTGTTTGTGCAAAATCATTTGACTTGAACTCATTCACAAGCCACTCAGTTTTTTCTTCCTAAGGAATGTTAAACCCAATCACTGTGAATTAGACCATTAGACCCAAGAAATTACAATAATTACAGTATCCTGGAAAACTATGATTTCTACAGTATGGTATTCATATCAAAAGTAGTAAGAGATCTCTAAATCTACATTTAGATAGCTTCCATGGGAAAAGTTAAATAATTTGATCATTTAAAGTTTTAACTTTGAACCATAAAGAGTCTTAACTTTGAACCATAAACGTTTTTTTCCATCTTTGACATATTGTTTTAGTAGTAGGTATTTGTGGGGTGCTCTAAGATTCTGATGCTGCAGATGAATTTTAAGGAAATATATGTCCTCACTGAGTCAAGTTTGGCACCTAAATGGGTCTGTTCTTTACTTCTTCTTTTCCAAAACACTTCCTTTCAAATACTGGAAATTCCCTACTGGTCTGTAGCACTTTCAGGATATGCAAATTTTCACTTCACTTGATATTAATTAATTGCTTTGAATGCTTAGATGATGTAAAGCCACTTTGATGTTACTTAATTTATTTTTTTTTTAATTAAACAGGACTATCTTAAACAGGTGCTGGATATTGATCTTCACGCACAGATTCACTTTGGCAGAGTTTTTATGAAACCTGGGTAAGAAATCTTTCTGCTTAGGCAGCCTAGATGGAGGTTACAATGGCCAAATATCCTAGTGAATGGCTTCAGTAGATTTCACTTTTCCAAATATACTATAAACCACAGGATAGATATATGTGGGAAAAGCAGCAAAATCCGCACCCTTCAGATAAGTCATCATCTTTATGGGTGAAATTAACTGGAACAGAGAGATTATTTTTTATCAATAAGAAATATTTCTCTGATAACTGTTGCAAATCAGGTTTGGGGACTGGTGGGAAACCAGCATGGTATAAACATTGTCACAGCCTTTGGCGTGATCACAGAGCTCACACTGACATTACCATGAAATAGCCAGGAAATATAAGGACATTAAATGGACAGTTTGCTTAAAGAGTATCTTGTTTCACTCCAAAATTTGCATAAATTATATTCCTTCAAGCAGTTCCTTGAGAGAGGTGGAATGACAGCTAATTTACAAAGCTTTGTCTAATTGGCGTATTGAGCATATTGAGCAATTTACTTACTTTAAAGTAAGCAGAATTCTTTGTGTTTAGTTTGCCTCAGAAAACTGTTTCAGCATTGCTTTCCTATGCTGTGGCACTGCTCATCAATGAGTCTGGAAGTGTGCTCTGCAGAGAGAATGAATATTACACGTGTTGAAAACAGAGAGTTCCCTTTTCCTCATAGTAGGAGAGCGGAAAGATGTGTGCACCTCTGCCTCACTCCCTGTGGAGGGCACTTTGCAAGCTGGGTCAGAATTGTCCAGCTACACAAGATCAAGCACAGCTTTGCAGAATGATTCCCTCTAGCCTGTTGTCACGGAGCAGAGCTGCAAGTGGGTGTTTGCTGTGAAAACAGACAAATACTTTTACCGTCTCTGCGTACAATCTGGTAAAGAACTGTGTGTGGGCTTGGTGCTTGTGCTGCTCCTACCACCACCTCCCTCCCACAAAAGGAATGAGTGAGCTGAAAGCTTGTTTCTTCCCGTGGTGGATGTAGCCAGGCACGGAAATTGCTCACTGCTTCTGTCATACTGCTACAACTAATGTAGGGAAGTCCCAGAAGCAGAATTTGCACTCCAGTCTCTGCTGCTGACAAGAATGGATAACTCGATTTAGAGAATTCAGAATATTAAATTCTGGTTCTGGCTTACTTGTAAGTGAACATAATTCTTTCTTCTGGCGATTCCTCTGTAGACCTGCAGCAATAAACTTTTAATAACTAGCTAGAAAAAAATTAAGAAATGGGTTTTTTCCCTATTTCTCTTTTCATTTTATGCCACAAAAAAAAAAGTATTTCTTATTGCTACCAAAACATTTGGTCATCTGTTCTTACCAAGAATGTAAGCACTCTCTATTTCATTGGCTGTAGTGCAATAGCAAATATTGTATCTTAGGTTTTATTGACTACATCTTTAAAAATTGTACATTGTGGTTACTATATTGGGAAAACGTCCCTTGAGTTAGTTCCAAGAGCGAAGTCAGATTTTGTTGTATGCCTGTATTTGATGTGCTTCATGAGTGCAGGGTGGTGCCTGGGATTTACCATCCCTCTACTTGGTCTGAAAGTTGCTGGGCTCATGTAAGGTTATCTTGTCTAGCTGCACTGACAGAGGAAAGTATTGGAAGATTCTACCAATGATGGTGTTGAAATATTATATGAGAATTTCCAGTAAATATGAATTAGCAATTCAATTTTTTGTACATTGGTTTGTGCACTGGTTATAACAGTTGGAGGTCTGGCACATAGTTCCCATCATGTTAGAGGCATTTTAAAACAGGAACGTCAAACACTCACTTCCCCTCGTAAAATAGGATACTGATGAGTCTTAGCAGATACAAAACTAGGTGATAAGGATCAAAGTGTAGCAAATCTCCAAAGTTGTTTCTAGTCATAAACTATCATCTGCTGACCAGGTGGTAGTGGTCAGCTCAAGATGAAGCCAAGGAAACCAGCCTAATTATTACTTCTCTAAGGTATAATTTCTAATGTTTGAAAGGATTATATTAACATAGGTGTACAGAATTCTTTTTTCATGGATGAGTCCCTTTTCTTTGCCAGCCGCATTCTTGAGCTGCCACATTACTGTCCTATTTGTGTAACTGTAATGGCCCTCACAGCAAGTCACTAAAGACCACTCAGCAGCTCTGAAAGGCAGAGAGAGCTCTTCACTGATAGACCTGGGTCTCACCTGGCTGCAGCTCTGCCCGTGTATCTGAATTTGTTCATCTGCAGACTAGCTAGCATTTGCTGCTCAGAAATACTGCTCCCTTGTCAGTACTGCTGTAGAGACTGGAGTAAGAGAATTAGAGTCACCAATGTTATAAAAAATTGGAAACCCTTACAGGAAAAGCAAACACAGCTCTGTAATTGCAGAATTTCAGTATTACTTCATTGTTAATTGGCTTCTAGCACGAAGACAAGATTTAGATTTTTGATTACTAGTTCATCTCCTTTTAGATATTCCCTCTCCAAACTCGTGTACTTAAAACTTCAGAGTTGAATATCAAGAAAAATTATTCTGTCACCACAAAAGAGAGGATAATACCTCCAGTATGGAATAAGCAGCAGGTGCTAATGAACTGCTGAGAGATGTCCTGTTCTGTTTTCTTTTCCAAATGTTTTAAATAATATGATAATGTTCAGTCAAATTCTAATGCAGATACTAAATAACTTTCTTTTTCCATAGCCTGCCAACAACTTTTGCAACTCTGGATATTGACGGCGTAAGAAAAATAATCTTTGCGCTCCCAGGTGAGATGTTTTGTGGTTTACTTTTGTTGCTGTGCACAGATGACAGACATGAAACACAATAGTGACATTTCACAGCACCTGTGCCTGGTGTTGACCCCTAAGGAAGGTACCTGTAAGATTTTCTCAGAAATTTCCAGAAGAGATGGACCTACAGGGATGTGCTAAGGAGTTCTTTTTTGTCCCTGTCCTCAGAACTTTCTGGTACAGGTCTTACGATTTCTTCCATCCAACAATTTCCTTATGTTTTTTACAGGGGTGTTTTTTCCTACAGCTCCTTCCACTTTCACCATAAGTATCTTGTGTATGTAGGTCAGTGCATCCACTCTGACATACTGAAAATGGAGACAAAAATGAGGGAGTGCCCAAGAACATGTCACAGAATATTTTTGTTTATCATGCTTATACTGTGGAACCAAAAGAGGGCAGCACGGCTGCACCGCTTCCCGCTTCATGCCCTGGGAAACCACTCGTTCAGAATAAACATTTCCTTATGGATTTCTGTCCTTCTAAATGAGGAGGAATTCATTTTCTTCTTATTGCTCTGGCTTTCCATGAATTTTGACTACACAAGGAATCCTGTTCTTGATAAGCTGCTGGTTTTCAGATGTATCTCTAGTGCTCCTACCCTCTCTTGCTTTAGTTGCTGCAGTACATTTTCTTCCAGGGGAGAACCAATGGAGCATCTGTCTGATATAGCATTTATTTTTAAACTGTTGTCTAGGAAAGCCCACATATGTAAGACAGTGGTGTTTGACAGGTGGTCATAGGTGTTTGACCTCTCTCGTGAGTCAAAAGAAAATATATAAATCAGTAGGATTCTCCTCAGAATTTGTCCTAAAGCATTTTCCCACTCTGTTTGGGAACTGAAAGTTATTTTTCCCTTGGTGTCTGGGAACCATTAGTCATGAATAAAAAGACCTATGAGGGTAGAGCCAGTAACTATGCAGAATTAACTCTGCTCCAGCCCCAGAGAAATGTAGGCATAGGACAAAGGTAGCGGAAGAACAGAGGCAAATGGTGGGGCCTGAGGAACATGGGGTAATTCTGGTCAGAGCAGGACCTCAGCACATCATCCAGAGTGTACCTGCCACATGCCCCTTGCCACCTGCCACTGCAGTCTGTACTGTATGCAGTACATAGCATGGAAAGCTCTGTAGAGTCCTTTAGAGTGAAATTGCTATAAAAACATGAGTTCTTTCAGCATTTCAGAGTAAATCAAGAGGGCACCACCACCAACTGTTCTTTGTCCTACAGGCAACCCTGTGTCAGCTGTCGTCACCTGCAATCTCTTTGTTGTTCCTGCACTGAGGAAAATGCAGGGCATCCTGGATCCTCGGCCCACCATCATCAAAGCCAGGGTAAGAAGCTTGTCCTCTATTTAAAAATTCTCTCAACATGTTGAAGCACAGCTCTTTGGGCTCTGAAAGACTGTTGTGTTTGTAGAATCTGAGTCCTAGACTAGTTCTGGCAGTTGAAGGACGTTCACACAAATAGAGGTACATTCTCAGTCTCCGTTAATGGTAGTTTCAGTCCCATGATTTTTTAGAGTTAGATGGCCATCTAATGGAGCAAGATGTACAGATGCAGAGGCAGCCATTTGCCAGTCAGGCAGGAAGGACACTCTCCTGTTAAAAAAAAAGACATTCGTTTTAGGCTGTGGTAAAAAATGCAGAGTATTCTGTGAATACCTAGAGTTAGACAGTTCTGTATTAGCAATAGAAAATACAAACTTCAAAGCCTTTTTGTTGAGTTATTTATATAAGAAACCCACATGACCCCCACCCTAAGCAATATAAATTCCTTAAGCTCTTCTCACTTTTCTAATAAATCATGGATATTGTAACTCTGTTTAATATAGATTCAAGGCATGTTATTGTAATGTCTTCTTCTATTTTTGATTCAAATAAAGTACCAAGGAATACATCACCTTTCGTAGTTTTCTTAGTGTTCTTGGCTATGCCCTTTTCTCTTACAGCTTATCCCGTGTATCTCTTTTGCCCTTCCTCAAGCATCCAGATTTCATCTCACACCTAAAATATTCTACAAGAGAGAGCAATTTGCAGTGACCTTCACTTTTGCATGAATTTTCCATTATGAGCCATCCCCTGTATGTCTTTTCATTTCAAAGACTGGCCATTTTCCTTTTGTCAGAGCTAGCAAGATTTTGAATGCGAATAACATTTTAATCTTTATGCAATATATTCCAGAGACCAAGCTTTTTTCTAGAGAAATACTATCTGTAAACTCTCAGTAAAGGAGCAGCTTTGGAATATTCCACTTAATGCATGTAGACTCCTTCACACCACACGCTTTGATATAGTAATATCACAGTTGTATTTCCGTAAATACTGCAGACTCTGCCTTCTACAGCTTTTAATCTTGCACTAGACACCATCTGACCTCAAAATGCAAGTTTTTGAAAGGACTGTTTTTAAGGAAAAACAATTGAGCAGATTATTCCGTTATCTTAGACAGTGCAGTGTGAATGCACGGCACGTTCATCCTTTCTTTTTTAATCCTACAGTTATCGTGTGATGTAAAATTGGACCCCCGCCCAGAATATCATCGGTGCATTCTGACTTGGCATCACCAAGAACCACTACCTTGGGCACAGAGTACAGGTCAGTGCCCAGTCACACAGACTGACAGACACTCACAGCCTCGCCTTCCTACAGATGTGTCTAGCAACTACCAAGAGTGTGCACGTTTTTTTCATAGGACCTTCTTTATGCAGACTGATTTGCTGACACACTTGTGTACATGCATACACATACATTAGTACAAAATTCAGTGCTGATATGGCTTGTCAGTTTAACTGTTAAAACATCCTTTATTTGAATAACCTGCCTTTATACACACACACTACACCTGTATACTTGCCTATGTGCACACATTCGTTTTTACAAACATCCACTAAACCTATTTGCAGTCAGGCACGTTTGCTTCCTTTTGCTGTTGTGCATGTATTAAACAAACATGAGTTAGGGCAGAGGTAGGGGCAATACAAATAAAAGAAGTATGATTTTAGGTGAACTGGAAAAGTAGGAAAGATAGCAGAGGCTCTAGATGTTCTCTTAAAGGATTTATTAGTCATGTTTGCCATCTGGATCCTCAGCTGCAGTTAAGTACTAGATTTGAATACTGGTTTAGCTATGTACTGCTAGAAAGCTGACTGTGACACTTTTGCCAGAGATTTAGGTCCTTAAACAACTAATTGTCTTTCTGCTACATCCAAATTGTTCAATAAAAAGCACTATATGTGGGTCTCCACAGGGAAAATATTAGTTCAGTTCTGGGCGCCTCAGTACAAGAATGTCATTGAGGTGCTGGAGAATTTCCAGAGAAGGGCAGTGAACCTGGTGAAGGGTTTGGAGAGCATGTCCTATGAAGAGTGGCTGAGGGAGCTGGGAGTGTTTAGCCTGAAGAAAAGAAGAATCAGGAGAGACCTTATCACTCTCTATAACCACCTGAAAGGAAGTTGTAACCAAGTGGGGGTTGGTCTCTTCTGCCAGGCAGCAAGTGACAGGACAAGAGGAAATGGCCTCAAGCTGCACCAGAGGAGGCTCAGGTTGGATGTCTGGAATAATTTCTTCTTGAAAGGGCTGTTGAACATTGGAACAGGCTGCCAAGGGAAGTGGTGGAGTCACCATCCCTGGAAGAGTTCAAGAAACAACTGGACATGGCACTTTAGTGCTATGGTTTAGTTGAAATGGTGGTGTTCTGTCAAAGATTGGACTCACCATCCCTGGAAGAGTTCACCAACCTAAATGATTCTATTCAGAGAGAATAAAGTTAATCAAATTTATTCTAGAACAGTATATTAAAAACATTCTAGACTGTGCTGATTTTAGTGTCTGTACAACTGGAATAGGTGTACAAATTGAAATATAAGGTAATTTTGATAGGATTAGCAATTTACTAGGACAAGATACATGGTACAGATAATGTGGAAGGCTGGATAGGAAAGCAATCAGCAAAGAGAGTGATGGTTTTGAGAGCCAGTGCGGTGAGAGGCTGACTAAATCTCCACAGAGTTCTCTGTTTCCATCCACCTTGGAACAGCAAGATTCCAGCCCCATGAATAAGTTAGCCACATAAACATCTTCATCATAACAGCTTTTGTTTGTTGCACCGTGTTGCGGCATTTGGAACTAACTGAAGACCTAACTGAAATTGTTCTCCCTCTCTCCCATAGGGAATCAGATGAGCAGTCGTCTGATGAGTATGCGCAGTGCCAATGGACTGTTGATGCTACCTCCAAAGACAGAGCAGTATGTGGAGCTTCACAAGGGGGAGGTGGTGGATGTCATGGTCATTGGAAGGCTATGATGTCACCAGCAAGAGTGAAGCTTTGATGCATGTCCACATATCATTGACTGTATCCTGTAATATGCAACGGCACAGCTAGTTTTTCCGATTTGGATAAAAGTTGATCAGTATAGTCAACATCTTGAAATATATTTCAAATGGAATTTAAATAAATACCTTTTAAAAAAAAACTTTAAAACAAATCTTAACAAAGAAATTTATTCTGATTATATCAAAGCAACTTTTTCCTTTTCTTGCAATTGCTTTGTGTGTTCAATGCTAGTTCTAATAGCGGTAGCTTTTAGTAGACAGCAGTAGGTGCCTGCAGAACTTGTGTTTTTTCTCATCTTTAAGATACAACTACTTATGCTCTTAAAACAAGGCTGTCTGCTTATTTATACTAGCGTAGACAACACTTGGATTTCCCTTATTAGTATGCTTCATAACCGCTTCACAGAGAGCTTCTGCTTGTTCTTTATCTTGTATCTCGTGTTGATGTGCACAGTGCCAAAAGCAGAGTGGCTGCACTGGGAACCCAATGAAGCCCCGAGGTTTTCTCACCTCGCTGCGCATTCAGGGATGTCTCTTGTCCCGGCAGCCACCCAGCTCAGTACTCTTGGGCAGTAACTGGATACCTTTTATTTCAACAAACAAAAAAATTGCTTCCTTAAGTGCTGACAGCCTTTTTAACCAATACATTTAAAAATGTACAGAACTAAAAACTAAAAAAAATCAAAGACTGATCTTGTACAGATATTAGTGTTACCAGCATTCGTGTGGAAATTAAATGAGCAAAGAAATAAAACTAATGTTAAACAACTCTGTACCATAACATTTTCTGTAATGATATTGAAACTTAAATGAATAAAAAAAATCCTCAATCATTATTTAAAATTTCACCTGTTCAGCCTTGTTGTTTGAAACAAAATGTAGTGATTTAAGAGGGTATTTGGGGTGGGGGAAGAGCATAGCGAGGAAGAGAAATGGTATGTGCAGTCTAGGGCCTTCCCTCATGTACTGTGTCATGAGTGAACTGAAACTACAGAGTGAGCTGTCTCTCTCTCTCTCTCTCTCTCTCTCTCTCTCTCTCTCTCTCTTTCTCTCTTTCTCTCTTTCTCTCTCTCACAACTCCCAAGGGACAAAACGGAAGCAGCAGTTGGAGGTGGGGTGGGGTTACAATCAGACTAGTCAAAGCTGGAGAATACTTTTTTTCCCTCATCTAAATTGCATAGCATTTGCAAACAGCTCTTGTCCTGTACTGTGTGGAATTTGATAGTGTTCTTTTTCTTTTTTATTCCCCCATGATACAAGGACTTTTCAGCTCCCACCAGGTTGTGTATTTTGGTAGCTTCACATTTCATTGGGGATTAAGACCATAGCAGTGCCCTACAACACCTTGCTTCTTGGGGTTCATGGGTAGAATGCTATCCCACCAACTCCACTAGTGAAGCCAGAACATTTATCTATAGTATCTTTTGAAGACTTAGTCAGGGAGAAGATAGAAAATTTGGTTTAAATCCTGACTGCCACAGTGGACCAGAACTGTAGTTCCATGGTAACTGCAGAGGGCATCGATCAGGCTGATTTTAAAACCAAACTGTTTGCTATGAAACTCCCTGCATGGGCCACTGCTAAGGTTGAAGGCAGGTAGGCATACACAGTGTTTGAAGGCAATCCAAGGACTGATTGCTCAGAGAAACAGTAACACGACTTGCTGATCATATTTTTTTGTTCTGGACTACATGTCCACATTTGTGATCTCTGTATGTAGCAGCAGGATGGTACCAAATTTAATTCATGGATGCCTGTTTTTACAGTACTAATATTTTAAACCATAGAAGGAAGAGAGGCAGGTTAACTCATCTCTGAGAAATAATGCAGAGCACTGCCTATTATAAACTAAAGGATTATTATAATGTAGTTAAGGGTTATTATAGGCAGCATGTGTAATGAAAATCAGAAATTTATAAAGGACACCAGTAACAACAACTTGAGGAAAGATTGTTCATGCAATTGGAGATGCTAGACAAAGATAAAAGGGAGATGTGAGGAAACCTAGCCAGAAAAACCTTAGGTCTGGTTTACATTTACAAATGTTGCTAAGAAGAGTTGGCATGATGCTACGTGTAATGCTTGGCTACATTTAAACCATTTCTTGTCATGGTAACACTTAGAAACAAATGAACACATTGTAACAAACCGAGCATTTGGAGGTTAATCAGAAAACTGCTGTAACCTGTTTTCTTGTAATGGCTTCTACTCTGTGTTCAAAATGTTATGCAAGAATATAAGCTTTGCACTTTCTGAGAGAGAAGCTCAGAGCCCAGCTTTTGTTAACACTGGGAGCCTTAGCAGTATGTTGGAGAGGAAATCCTGGGACCAGTACAATAAATCATTCTTACAACTGTGTGTCAATTATCAAGCCTAAAATCTGAAGCATTTGCCTTAGTTGTTGTAATATAAAGTGATATAATTGTGATAGACATAATAAATTGTACTTTTAACATTCTCAACTTACAGTATCAAGGAAAGTTGGAAGCTTCAGAAAAGAAATCAAGGACAAAGGGATCTTCAAGTATGTGGTTACTTTTGTTCAAGGACTGAGACTTGCAAATGGAATAATTTTAAGGAATATTTTCCCTGTTTTTACTTCTCTAGATAAGGTTTTAGCACGATCAAAATAATTCATTAACAACAAGAAGCAATGCCATCAGCGACTGAAGATGGGGTTAGTATTCCAACAGTTGTAGTTTTCTTCTTTTTACATCATTTTTTCAGTGCATATACATGGAATGATCATGGGTAGAAATGTATGCAGTGGGCTTTCTGAGTCCCATTCATCCAGCTGGGATAATCCGATAGTGACCTGCAAAATCCTACAGCAACTTTTGTATCCCAGCTACCTCGTACAAACACCTTGACTGAACCCATGAACGTGAACCATCACACAAAATTTGGCTGTATTCACTCAGATGAATACAACTGGCCTCTTCCAAATACTGATTTCTATACTTTAATTACTGAAATTACAAAATTAATTCTATCTTGATATTAAAATATGCTAAACATGAAATGTCTTTGATCTGCAGGTAGTTATTACAGATTTGTATGACTCCAGAGTTTACCAATTAGCATGGAATCTTTAGACTTTTTGATTCTTGAGCTGAAGGGTTGCACTTAAAACTTATTAAAACATGGATACTGCTTAAGGACAATATGCAAATGAAATCATCCAGCAGGTTCTGCCTTTTTCCTCCCCAGCTTGCCACTGTGCACCAAGTATAAGCATTGCCTTCTGCACAAACTCTGCACTGACCACAGAAGTGCCTGGTGTAGTGGCTGGATCCACGTTTCCCATCTGGTTGCCTTGGTTCAAGAAGGATCAGTGTTGGGATGGCACGTGCCAGCCTCGCTGCCTTCATGTGGCAGCAGTGTTCAGGGCCTGTCTCGAGCCATGCTCCAGAAAGCTCCTCAGCCTGACGCCTCTGCCAGCACTTGCAGGGCAGGAGCTACTTCTTGAGGTGGCACTTTGCAGTGAGATCTCTTATACAGGAAAGCAGATGCTAGGCTAAGGGGATCCAGTACTTCAATGACCCTCTACTGTGTTCTAATACACAACTTCTCGAAAACGGCACCATCATCTGAACTATTCATCAGGTTTTGTGTTAAATAAGAAAAATACATATTAAATCAAAATGAAAGAAACATACCAGAGCTTTGTTTCCTTACCTGATGAGAGTGCCGAGATGTTTCCAGGTATCTGATTTGCAGCTGACAAAGAGAAGACAAGGAAAATAAGGGTGGGATAGCAAAAAGCTGTTAAGTGTTGGTTATTGCTAAAGACACATCTCAGGAAATGCATAAAGACTCACTAGCAATCAAGTTCAATAGTTGTTTTAAAGGCGGAGTCCCCTCCTTGAGTACATGTATTTGATACACTTGGATATAGAACTTTGTATTTCTCTGAGGAAATAGAGGTGGGAGAGTGTGAGGATGTCAAATGAGGAGGCAGAGCCCAAATCAGGTGACGTTATCAAGCAAAAGCTGGGCCGGACAATTGATGATCCTTGTACTCTTACCTGACAGGAAACTAAGAATAAGAAGTAAGAGCATAAATGTTGAAATACTCAAGAACAAATTTTGTCCAAAACTTTATTTTTCCTTAGCTGGCAAATTGAAACTAGTTTTTAATATTGGCGGTGGGGGGGGGAGGGAATCGTGCAAATTACCTGTCTTTTTTGCTGGCACTTTCCAAACATTTCTGATAGATTTTTATCCCAAATAAATTCAGGAATATATTCCCAACCCAGTATTTCTTTTGTGAGGGTATTTTACACATTTCTCAAAATTCCAGGTAAGAAACTCTTTGCTCGAATGCTTTATAGCTACAGTAGTCTATCTGAATTTAAAGCCAGCTGGTGTTACTCCCATGTAAAAGCTGAAACCTAAGACTACAGGTTAGATGTGGAAGGGCCTTTATGCATGTACCCAAAAAAAAGCAGAGACTCCTCTAGGAGAGGAGGACAATAAAAGTCACAACTATTGAAGACGAAGGGTTTGCATGGGCAGAACAGCTGTAGCAGCTGGTGGTTATTAAAGCAGCAATCTGTAGAACAAGGTATAGCTTCCCATAGCAGTGTTTGGTCCGTAAGTTGTAATTAAGTGCCTTATCCTCACGATGAAGAACATGATCTCTATTAACTATAACCCTTCGCCTTCCTAGTGCCGGCTGATCTCAAGAGAAAAAGCACAGCATTTTCAGCATGATACTGTCAGCAGCTGGATTTACATAGTTACTCAGAGTGAAGAAAGTCACACTGATGTTTCTTCTGTGTTTTCTTTTATGTTTTTTTTTTTTTTTTGTTTGATTGTTTGTTTTCTTTCAAATTTGACTGTTGTTTTCTAGTAAATCTATTCTAGCCACCACTCAGAAAGATGAGTTTTCATGCTGGATTTAAAGTCAGCATTGAAATGCAGGCAAATCTTGGGTAATTTGTGGGGAGGAAAAGCCTGCACGTCTTGCAAATGTTACAACCTCATGAGCTGCTGCTAGCTGCATGTTTTCTGGAAGGGCTTAGTGACTCATATTCAGCATTAGATTAAGACTCACTCTATGCATTTGTGCCATATTACACACAAGCTGATAAAGTTCTTGCAATATAAAGCCTTCAAAAGAGTGATGCACAGAGGCTTAGACTGATCAGGCTCAGCTGATTTGCTCCATCCCAGCACTATACAGCAATACCCAGCATGCTCTGTCCCTGTGCAAGGACTTCTGAATTTCCATGGACCCAATTTGTGTTTAAAAATACAGGCAACCAAGTAATTTTTGCAGAGTTGATTCACAAGCGAAACTGAAACCTTATTGTGCACTACTAACTCTGCAGATTATCTGAGCATACCACAGAAAACAAAGGTGTTGGCCTGGTCTTGATAACCAGGGATTGAAAAGTAAAGTTACTTCAAGAAAAGTGTAAGGGAAAATGAAAGGTAAGTATACTCACACACACACACATATACACACACATATATACACATATATTAGCACACAAAAAACTGCCCCACTGGACTGACAAGGAAGCATGCAAAGTGGTTTCTGTCAGTACCTGGCATTCTCCTCATGCAGATTTTACTGTGGCCCAAGAGGGTCTTAAAGAATGATATTACCAAACAGAAACTGGACAATAAAAGTTAGCTCATCATAGATGTAAAGCTTTTCAAAAACAATATAACACATTATTGTGTGTCTGACAAGAGCCTTTCCTATCTAGGTCTGTCTGTTGTGGCAAAGTAACCAGTGACTTAATAATTTTGAAACGTTGTGCTGGTTGGACCACAAAGGGAGACCCAATTTTGTGACCATGTGTAAACCAGACAGTGGGCCAAGAAGACAACATGGAAATTTACAAACACACCTTCCTACACTGGCAATGGCTGGTACTAGCAGGAGAAGCTTCTGTGGGACTACTTAAGAATCTGCTGAGAAGGAAAGAACATAATGCCAGAAACATCCCTGCACTGTGTGGCCTGTGCACGTTTAGAATTTTTTTTTCCTTTTTTTTAATTGGCCCTGTGCAAAAAACTGGCCAATAGTTCACACCTCCAGAGAAGTATAAATGCATGGCAAGGAGATAATTATCCAGCTTCCAAATACTACCTCAGCACCCACAGTGTTTGTGGCAAAAAGTCCCACATTTTCACAGTGTGAAGCAGCATCTCCTCTGTTTTATTCTGAATCTGCCACTTCTGTTTGATGCCTCTTAGTTTTTGTGTTGGAGCAGACAAAGAGAACCCTCATCCTCACTTTGCCATCCATAATTTTATAGATGCCTATCTTCTGAATTAAATGTCCTAATCTATGTAATCTGCCCTTTGTGGTTACAGACCATATCCAAGGGTCTGTAAATGGGATGATCTCTATCACGGATTCATGGTTGGAAAGGACCATCCATCAAGGTTGGAAAGGACCTTCAAAATCAAGTCCAACCACCAATCCAGCACTGTCACTGCCACCCCTAAACCATATCACCCACCCTCATTGCTCCTCTTTCCACTCTCTTCAGGTTTATATTCTGTTGGAAACAAGGAGATCAGAAATGCATACATATTAAAAGGCATCACTGTCTTATACTAACCACATAATGATGACTTCTATCATCTCTATTTCCTAATGATTTTTGTTCTTAAGTACTTCTGACTGATATGTTTTTATGGATCTTTAAAATCTCATGCTTTATTGGTAATAGTCTTATTTGCTTAAAAAATATAACCTTAAATTCTCATGCTTTATTGGTAGTAGTTAACCTAGGAACAGTAATTATAATTACAGTTTAAGAAAATAATTCCCTCATATGAGTCATTTTACTTTTTATCTGTGTTAAATTTCCTTATCTGTTTTAACTCACTTCCAATGAATTTTGAGCAATGCGTCTGCAGTTCTTGGTCCTGGTAAATGGGTATCTTCCTGGAATTTAGCTGCCTTCAGTTCCATCTGATAACAGAGACTGCAGTGATTACCTCCGCTGAGGATCTGTTCTATGTGTTGTGGAAAGATCTGCTCTGAGGGCTTGACAGCTATGCTGTAATATTGATACTTTACCTTATTATGCCTGATCTTTTCTTGTGGTTTATTGCCAGCTAGATTTCTTGCTGCTGCTCACAGCCTCTTCAGCTATGCTCATTTCAGGATGCTCTTGCACTGCTTTGGAGAACGGCCAGAAGACCAAAACCATCCTCATGTATTCACAGAGATGCCACAGAGAAAGGAGTTGGGCTTAATATTTTCCTATAGCTTTCTTGTGTTTGGATGAGGCTGCTGGAACAGGCTTGTTCGTGGTCAATCTCCTGGGATGTGGCTGTGCAGAGCTTTGTGGCTCAGGACGTGGGCTGCACTCAAGAGAATGAGCTCAGGGTATCTTGTAGGCGAGTGAACTGGAGCCAATGCTGATGACAGCAGGTTGGTTGTGGTGTACTGTGCTGCCTGCCAGGACTTTTGTGTCAGAGCTAGGTAGCTATTCATCACTGAATATATTGAATAATGAAAATAAAAATGTCCTGAGAGCTATTTATCTGCCAGTCTCAGGATGGGAGAGGCACACATGCAGATGCAATGGTACTTGAGCCCTTCTAAATAAAAGATAGCTGGCACTGTATGTCCATTACTGACTTTCTGTAATTTACTCTCTAATGGCCAAATCCAATCAATTTGCCCAATGTGCTATGAAAAGCCAGAGAACAAAGCAGAAGATAGGATTTAATATGCTCTTGGCAGTCTGCATCGCTAAGGAGTCATGCTGCAGCTTTCTCCATTAACTGGATTTTTTCTAAAAGGTGGTGACTAGGGTTAGATTAAAACAAAAACAAAGACCAAAACCAAAACAAAACAAAACAAAACAAAACAACCCCACACACAAAAACAAAGAGAAAAACAAATAAACACAACCAAACAATTAAAAAAAATTTAAAAAAAATTTTAAAAGCCAAGAAAACAGTCCTTTGTTAAGGGGTGGGATAAAAAGCAGACACACTAAGGATCACAAAGAGGATGGTGGGTGGGCAAACCCACGTAACACCCTGCCCAAGCTTCTCCCAGGCCCTTCACAGGAGCCATCAGCTCATCAAAGGCCCATCACCAGCAGACACAGAGGAGGATAGAGGTACAACGCAGGCGGGAACCCAAGATAAGGACTCAGGGACACCCTGGCTGAGCTCCTCCCTCGGCTGCTGCAGAAGTGCCTCAGCCCCTGCCCAGATGTAAGATCCATCAGCATGAGGTGATGGGAGGGCTCTTACAACCACCTTTCAGACCACGGGAGGTTGTTGCCTGGGACTGCACAATGCATTCTGCCAGGGATGAAGGGGAAAGGCGTTTCAGGACTGCACAAGCTTTGTGGGATGTTTAGTAGAGGAACAAAACGTGGTAAAAGAAATGGGTGTAGGGGACTAGAGGAGGAACAGATGCAGGAAAATAAAGGGATGAAAGGATAAAACAGGCTGGTCAAGTGCACTGTGTGTCCAAAGCCAGCTCCTGCAGAAAACACTAAGATGATGTGTTTGTGTGACAGGAGTGGGATTACAGTCTCAGGGGCTAATATATCCAGATGCCAGCAGCTGGGAAGACCAGGATCCAGAGGCCAGATACTGGATAGATGTCTGAGCTCAGTTGCTGATGGAATCACATTGTACATGTGTTTGCATTTTCTACTAATGGATCTCCATCCGGATCAACCAGGGAAAGGAAAAAGGGTGAGGCCATTGGTGCTGTCTGTGTTTCTGTGGGTGCTGTATGCCAAGAGCAAGACACAGGAATACAAGCTCCATTTTAAACTGGCTTACTAACACTTGGGCCAGGGCCCTGAGTGCCCCAATAGGCCTTAAATGTTCTTATCAGCCTCACCTGGGATCTCTACCTCACTTCCTCAGCTATGGGGCTGGGAGCTACTTCAGCCCCAGCTCGGGCCCTAGCTTCTCTCTTGCTGGAGAGAGGATATAGCTGCACCTATTGCCAGCCCTGACTCCTGTTTGGACTTCCTTGGATATATATTACAGTCCTGTCTCCTGCTACTCCTGACCAGACTCCTGGAAGAGCCTCAAGATGGAACCCAGATCTGGTTCTGCAGCTTGTCTTTTCTGTGCCTGCAGAGACCCTGTTACCACCACTCACTTTGAATTCTTCAGGACTGGAGAGCTGTGCCTTGACTGTTCCAAGCAATGCCTCTGCTGAGGTCATCCTTGGCTCCCAGCTTGTTATCCCTCATGGAGCAGATCAACTCTTCTCTGGCAACCTGCACTGGATGGACGATACCTGTGTAAAAATCTCTGATGCTATCATGCCCCAATATCCTCAAGTTACAGGTGACCCCAAGCTACCTGTTACCTCTCTGCCCTGATGCATCCAAGAAATGGAATTGCTGCCAGGCCTGGTGAGAACACAAACTGTGTGATGTATTATGGTGTCAGCACTAACTGGGCTGAGTTCTTCCAAACCACCCTGCTGGACAAAAGTTGCTGCCTCATGTACACACACTCAAGCACCGCTTTTCTTCATATCATGACTCAAATAAACTCAACAAGGAAAACCATATCATCAAGACTCTGCTTGATGATGCTGCCAGCTGTGGGAGAAATCCAGTGGACACTGCAGAAAGGACTAGGGCATTTGTGTCCTCTCTTTCCTTCAGCATGCTCTCTAAGAAATGGATGGACCTAAGTGAAACAAGGTATAAATGGGAAGTAGAAGACTATATCTAGTTTTTAAAAAGACCAGTGGCAGGGTATTTCTATTCTCCTTGGTATTTCATCACTTAGGTTAATAGAAATCAGCTGTTTAATAAAGATTTATTAATTGTAAGTACTTACTAGCTCTGAGTGAGTTTTTTCCCCTCATTGAGCGAATTAATTATATTACTTGTTCTCCAGCCTTTGTGTTAAAAGTCAGATTGATCAGTAGCTGGAGAATTTATACTTCAGAACAGTACCTAAATCCTGTCCTCTTCTTGATGTCTGACAAAAACATGATCCAAAAGCTGCAGACAGAAGTCACTGTCTAGCACTGAGAACAACCCAAGGGTTTCTGGTGTTATTTGCAAAGTATGTCACTACACTCATGTAAAAAATATATAAATAAAAAATACATTGTCTTAACAGTGCCGAAAACATACAAGATTTATGTAGATTCCCAGACCCTTTTTCCTTAAATAAATAGTAAAAGAGGAGTCAAGAGCTGTTAGAAAGCCTGACAAAGTTCCCTTTTGCACTTAAGATCGTGTGTTCTTAAAAATGTGTGTTTTGGGAGGAGAGGTCTTTCATAGTGTAATAAAGCCTATCAGGAAGGATTGTTTGTTTCTTTTTATAAGCATCAGGGTTTGGTTTTTCTTAATATATCAGCCTTTTAATTATCTTCATTATCTTTTTATTATCTTGTATTACCTTTAACTTGTAAATTTACTTTAATTTTATGGACAGGCAAAATGAATAGCAAGTTTGATTCTAAGAGCATCAGTTCAAGACAGATGCCTATTATGTGTGACATTCAGAGACTTCTTGGCCAAGGAGAATATGTTCTTTTCACATCTACTAACATGTTCAAGAGCAAGTTTGTCCAGGTAAAAAGTCATTCAAATGAAAACATTTAGCATGCTGAAGATAAAATTGCTTGCAATTATTACATTTTTTTCTTTTTCTCCCTCAGCTCAACAGGTAGTCCTCATTCATTCTCACTATTATTGTTCTTTGTTTACTACACACGTATGGATATATTTCCCTTCTCCTATAGACTTGCTCTGCTCACACTTTAAAGGCAATAGTTCAGAAACCCAGCAACAGCAATGCTGCAGATTAGAGAAGGACAAAGATTTATGTTTTCACTCTCCTTTGTCAGCCCCTACTCCTTACTATAGCAGCAGCTAGAGCTGTTGTAGATAAAAAAATATGGTTCTGTGCTACCTCCTTAAGGTTTTTAGCCACCAGTGTCAGTTCAACCTAGTCAAAATCAAAGCCAGCCCTTTCTGGGCAATCTCTCACCACTTGCAACTTCTATTACCCTTGCAGGCAGCATAACCACCCTCCCTGCCTGTCACCCTGCACTGGCCAAAGCCCTGCAGGACTCTGGCAACAGCCTACACTCCTACAATTCTGCATTCACAGTGTGTCTAAAACATGTGAATTTTATTTACATGCTGTATCTCAGCTGTGTTTTTCAGAGGATTTCCCTGCCTCCCTTCATGGTAATTACAACATCCTTTGGTCTTACCTTGATTAATTAAATCTTGCATTGTTGATACACATGCAGAATGTTAATGAGCTATGAGTTTCCTTTTTCAGGGTATTTTATTTATCAGACCTCATTTACTACAAAGAAGGCAGTTGCCCTAACCAATCAACTCAAGAAAATAGCTCCATCAATGACTCATTTACATTAAAATTACATTTAAAAGTAGCCTTTGGTCTTTTTTACATACTGTGTCTCACATTTGGGAGGAGGTTCTACTAGACAGCTACGAATTTGATGCACTGTTCTCCCTCAAATTCCTTCTTAGGACACACTTTTTCTCTGATGCCTGTCAAAACCAAGCCCTGACAATGGTACATAACATGTGATCTGATTATCAATTTAATCACATGATCATACTTATCAACTTATTCTTATCTTGTATTTTCTCATTTTTCTCTTTCTGTAATTTCCTGTCTTACACATAAATTACCTGGGATATTCTTCCAGTCTGTTTTAGTACCAGCAGGATCCTGGTTCACAACCAAGTCCCATTAACATCACAGTAATGCTATAAAGACAGTGATTCATCAGAACAGTGTCTCTTCCATCATGTTTACACTAGGAGAAATTAATGATAATAGTACCCAAGAGGTTTCTGATCACAGCAATCAGATATCCAATGTTTTGAATTACAGACGAAGAGTGATTTCCAATCATCCTTTATCCTTATTCAATTTCTTTCCCTTCTTTTCATTTATACATATTCCTGTTTCTTTATTCCACATTCTCCTCTCTCCTAACCAACCCAGCAGATAACCTCTAGGGCCACCAAGCCAAAACACTATGAAATCTACTGGTAGTGTATTCTCTGAGAGATCATATGGCAAATGTCAGCATTGATGGAGCTTTTTTTGTTCAGGTTCATCGAAAAGCAGAACCAATTTGTCCACAACTGACCCAACTGTGTGAGCACTGATTTCTGTGCTGTCACTCCCTGTTCACCAATGCCTAATGTGATGCTGACAGCACACCCGTGTTCCCATAGGAAAGTATGACAAACTTCTGAAAACTCTCACAAGCAGCCATCCCACATGAAATATGTAGAACTTACCAGGTAAGTTAGCACCAAGAAGGGTTAAATATTTCTCTAGAAGATTAAATAAGAAATATGAATGTATTTCCCTTTTCCATACACTGTTTTCTTTCTTTTAAGGGTCACTTTATTAACAGACCTTGTGACCCTGAGACTAAAGTCAGCTTCTCTGGGCCTCTGCAGAGCTCTGGCTCTTCGTCTCAGCACTAACACCATAAAGTTAGGAGAAACAAATTTAAAGCACACCTTTTACAAACAGTAATTGTTTCTGGGCCAATGCTACCCACATTCATACAGATAGAAAATGACTACAAATACTTCTGAAAATTTTTCTAAATATATCAGAAGCTGAAAGCTGGTAGCAAGATTGGGAATATAGGACTCTCAGGGAATAAGACAGTAGAATAAAAGCATTGTAGAGATAAGAATGCAAAGATTGTGAGAAAGTAAGTAAGGGAGTTAAAATTTCTTAGCTGATATTTTCCTGCTTCAACTATACCTACAGAGCCACCATTCTTCTGCTGTCAAAGACTAGATCCTTTACCAACTTCTGGACATAAGCTGACCTGACATGAATGTCAGTTCCTGTGTGTACAGCCGATGTCACTAGTGATTCAATATACTAAAGCCAAGATCCAGAATTAGAATCTCTATTTTTCTTTACAGAATAGATGTCTTATTTTTTCCAGTCATAATTCCAGCAGTGCTTCAATAGCTTGAAGTGTTGGCTGTTAATTACTATTGACTTTTCTACTGATGGGTTTTAAGTTTGGATTTTCTTTTGTATAATTACATCCTCCCCATTCTCTTCCTGTTTAGACAGAAAGCTTTCTGTACATGGGAGCCTTACAGGCATCCCTATCTCAGCTACTTGAAAGAAGAAGGTGAAAGGATTTTAGTAGGGACCAATGTCAAAATCTGGACAGGCAGAAAGTGAAGATCTTAGCTCAGTTTCCAAATAGGAGCAAAACCAGAAGAGCAAAAGCCCAGAAAACATGAAAACTAGGTATGTATGTTTGGAAAACGAATCTAATATACTTAGTTTCTGCTGCTGACTTTGAAAACTAAAATGTGTCCTTTTTTTGTCTTCAGAAAATATGTTATTGCAACACATTTGCAGGGTTACTGTGGTTTTCTGTATGCTTTAATGGATTAGGAAGCTGTAGAATACAGGTTGTCATTTCCTGACTTTGGTGTCTCAGATGTTCAGGGCTTTTGAAAGACCATTCCACCCTTTGGGTTCACAAAGATGGGAAGTCAAACAAAATGCATGAATATTCAGTGACTGAAGTGCCAGTGGTCTCCTTGAATGCTGAAGGATCTGCATAAGAGACAGCTTTGATTCAGACTCCCAGTATATGAAGGAATCATATAGTATGAGGCAGACTCAATGTTTCCTTTCTGCCCAAAATCAGCAGTACATCCTGGCACCAGAAATCTGTCTTCTCTGTATCTCCTGCACTTCCATATGCACCCTGGCTTCTGCAGAAAAGGAGCAGATTTTTTATCAGAAGTGTTGCACAAACTAGGCAAGCAAAAGTTAGATGGCAGAAGGAAATGAGAACTGTCACTTACATGAGCATCTGCATGACAGGAAAGAACAAGGCTTCACCATAATCACTTCTTAAGCAACATCTATGCATCAAGTGATGTGTTCAGATGTGTGCTATATTCAGATGTGTCATATATAAGTGGAGTCCATAAGATTCAAATATCTCAAGAGTGCCTGCACCTGAAAACAAGGCTTACTACCTCATTTACTGATACATGTTTCTACTCCAGACAGAGAAGGGATTAAAATAGCACGTATTTCATACTGATCTTGGTACATAATGACATTACTAGGGTAAGGCTTATTCCTGAGTTTGTTTGCAATGGCATAATCCTTTTTCCTGCTTTTTTTAGGTCAAATACAATGAAACAAAAAAGTGGGAAAAAAATTAGACTTCAGGTATTACAGTGTTTCTGATATTACTCACTTCCCTATTGCTATTGCTAATTTAATAATAGATAAGAGAATCTGAAACTTCTCCTGAGTTAAGAGCTCTTTAGAACAAATTTTCCTATGTCTATGTTGCAAATAGACCAGCACTTGTATGGCCATATTATTAGAAGGTACCCTGTGCTCATTCCCTGCTGTGATTACATCTCACCTTCTAGGGTTCAGTGGCAGGTTTCTTCTAGAAAGGCCTTGCAGTTTGTCTTGTTTGGTGGATCACAGCCATTGTAACTCCACTGCAAAATAGATAAAATACAGGATGGTGGAAAGGTTGAGGAAGCTGCAGAACTATGCCAGTTCAGAGATAATGTTGGTCCATACCTCCTCTTCCAGTGTGAGGTAAGGCTTTCCAAAACCCCACGTCTGAGCTTGAATTTACCTCCAGACAGCTTGTCTGCAGTGTCCTCAAGCGTGAGGTCCAGACTCCTGTTTCAAGCAGAATGTGAACCTGTTTTGAAGCACTCTCCACGAAGTCCTGTTAAGATTAGCATTAGCACCCTTTCTGACATCCTGCATTTCTGCACAAATCTCTACAGAAAATCCATCTGGAACAAGTAGGCACCTAAAGAAAGCCTTCATTAATGTTCACAGTTCCTTTTGCTTATATTTCTCCATTTCTTGTCAGTGATTAAACACTGTTATCTATGCCTGCCAAGGAATAACAAAAACTGAAGCCACTTAGCTCATTGATGCCCCTTAATTTATGTCTAAACCCATCATCATTTTGCAAGTGACTGAATCAGTCTCTTGAACAAAAGCTTTAATGATCTTCCTTCACACACCTCTCTATTTTGCTAAGTCTTGAAAGTTTGAATGAGCTCTTGTTCAATCAACCTCCTTTCTTGTGCTGTTACTGTGTGGTCCTCCTTATAGCTGGACAGTGGCCTTCACACAGCTCATTGTCCTAATTGCCAGCTGGTGATCCTAAAGTGATCTGTATGACCTGGAGGGAAAGTACTTCAGTTTATGATGTGCTCTCATTTAATGCTTTCTCAATTTTTCTCTGTGCTCACATCTTTCCATGCACGCATCTATCTGTCTGAAGATCTTGTTGTTTCTCTCTCTACATACACTTTGGTACATGAATAATTTTTAATTTTCCATTGTTATGTTCTTTTACACTCACCTCCTCTCGTAACAGCTATTCATTTAGAAATGGGAGTATTGACAGAAGGGAATGGGCTATGAGGAGGTATGTTAGTACATGCTCAAGAACTTATTTCAGCACTCCACATGAAATGGAGACAAATAACATATTATTTAAACAGCAATAACAAATTTGTGCATTAGATTAATTATACTTCCATTTCAAATTAATTTCTTGCATTTTAAAATAATCTGTGACATACATATAGTGCCAAACAACTAAATTATATTTTACTGGTACTTAGTGCTACAATACTGTATTTCTTGTGATTTCATTGTGAAGACTTTAATACGAGAAGCGGTAAAGCAATCAGAATAGAAATGCTTAATATATTTTCCTACTACACACATACAGCCACAGTATCATTCAGACAAAAAAAGCCTGTCTTGACAAATCCAGCATTTGGATTTGTTGCATTGAGGGAAGAGGATCTGCCTATTTATTTCAATCACTACTCCTTGAGAGTTTTGTCCCCATTTTCTGTCTTATATAAACAATTTTAGATACTAATTTTGCACTAATAGTTTTGCACTATATTTTCTATGGGGAAGGAAAAATAGCTGATGTATTTCCCACTGTTTTCCTTCTGTTACCATCTTTGCTTCTTTCTCTCTGTCTGATACTTCTCCACAGATGCTCTCAGTATTTCTGCTTTTCCTCTGATCAATTTTCCCGTTCATTTTCTCTAGCTCTAGATTACTATTTTTCTCACTTCCCACAATCCTTCAGCTCTCCTCTGTACTTCTTTCTCTTTATAAATAGCACCTTCTTCCAAAGATGTATTTCTCCTCCTGTGCAACTGTCCCTCTTCTTTTCCTTAAATTTCTCACCATGCTATCTCCCAGTCTGCACTCCACTATCAATTCCCAAATTTGCCATATAGAGATAAAGGCAGGGTGTGTTCTTTCTGGATTTTCTTAGAGCTGCAGACTCTGTTGTCTTCTCAACCCACTGATCAGCTTTCAGTAAAAAATAAATAATGATCTTCACATACCCCCAGGCAGCTGAGAAATATGACAATATCAGGTCAACTCATACCAGCCACAAAGAGGCTTTTCACACCTCTCAGGTGTTCTGCAAAGACTAATAACTATTTCTGCTGTGAGTTGAGTAGGTGAGACAGCTTGTAGGAGTGACTGAAGGAGAATAGCAGGGGAGAGACTGGGAAAAGGCCGGTTTGGAATTCAGAGCACAAATTCTAGTAAATTTCCCCAAAAGGAAGTTCAGTTCCTGCTGGTCAATCTTTATTCCTTTGTGATTCTTGGTCTGTGTTCATCTTATCTGTCCTATTCTCTCTTTTGATTCCTTGTGCTTCTTTTCATCTCTCATTTTCTACTTTATTGTGCTGTTTTCCTGGTGCTTACTGTGGTTCTTTTCAGGAAATCAAAAGAGTGGCAGTAAGTCAAGTAGACTGCTTTAAGTAATATCCTAGGTGAAAGTTTCTAGTAAGAAAATAAAACAATAAAGCAAAGCATCTTGGTTATCAGATGCAGTTGGAACAAAGAAAAAAATGTACACATGGAAGAAAAAATTCTACTGCAGACCTCAATTTCACTCATAACCTCTCACTATTGTACAATTAAGTATTACTGAAATACAAACTGTGTATTTCTCTGTATTAGTTCAAGACTACCACAAGCACAAATAAATTTGGTTCTTTTGCAGTGGAATTTGTTACTACATTTGTTTAGTGACTGTGACCAGTTTTTAGGGAGAGGACTTGCAGATTGCAGCAGAAGGCAAAGAAATAGACACTTGAATTAATTTTACAGTACCTTAGTGTGCCTTACACTTTCATGCTTCTCATGCAACCAACTTTCAGAACACTGCAGGGCGACAAGTGATAGAGAGCAACATCACATCCTAGCACAAAATCCTGGTAACACAGGTTTTATTTCTGCCAGTGAACTTCTATAAATGTGGGCAAATCACTCTTCCTTTTGTTTCTCAGTTTCTTCATTTTTAGACTGAGGATAGACAGACCTCTCTTGAAAATCCAAAATACTAATGAGAACCATTATATAAGGATTTGGTATTGTTGTTACTCTTATTATCATCTAGATACTACAAACATTGCTATCCTACTGGAATACTAAGAAGAATTTTTGACAGAACGTGCTTGCTGCACTATGGATCATTTAGCATTTGAGCACACTGAATTGCTGCTCCCCTTGCTACCTGTCACTGGGACATCTCCGTGTAGCTCACAGCATGCGCAGTATTGTACTGGACTTTTGAAGCATAACTTCTGCACAAGCATAGTGAAGCCTAGGAGATGGAAGACTCACTATGCTTTCCTCCAAATGAGCACAGAGGACATACATAATTCACAATATCTGAAGAGACAAATGCCAATCTAAAGTTCCTTGAGAGTACAAATTAAGTTAAGACTCTTTGAGGGCAGCTCATGTGTAATCAGATTCCAGTCCAGAATGCTGTAAGAAACTACTGGCAAATTCAAATTCTAGATAGCACCCATACTGTGAACAAGAGTGAAATAGCATTCAGTATAACTGGAAATGCCAACATTATTTTCCATGGGGAAAAAAAAAAATAATTCTAGGTTCTGTTTATCAACAGAGCAAAGTAGCACTTACTGACAAGGCAGTCCCAGAGAAAATGGCTGTAACAGCATATTTTCTGCTCAAGGTACTTCTGCTCAAGTACTTGAATGACACAAAATTTATGAAGTGCTGCTGTACGCTACAAGAACATATTTAAAATGCGGCAAAAATACAGATCAGTAACAGTATTTTCATACTCATGAATGCACAGACTGGGTGCAGATGCTTACCATCAGTCTTCAAACTAAACTTACACATTAGAAGTGAAGAAGATGAAATGAAAATTGTACACCATTGGTAAATTCATTATACAAATTTTGAATATTCTTATACAGAGTAAATATGTTTATATTAATCAGAAATTATCATTTTGCTAACACAGAGGTAAAAGCTATGACTGATTTCATACCAAGATATGCTGCACATGCTAATAGCATGCAATAAATTAAAGATTTAATTAGGAATACCTGCCTTATAAGCTAAATACCAGTCTGGAGAAGCACTGCACACTACCTACAATGATACATTTATATGCATTCAAACAACCTGTCTGGATGCAAACAACATGGCTATGAGATATAACCTTATCCTAAGGAAAAATTCTAAATCCATCAAAATATAAGAATCAGATGCCAAGCATATCTTGCAAAGAGTGATTGTTCAGATGAGAAATTACACTAGTGAGACATACTCTTTCTAAGTCTGAGAGCTGAAATGTTGTTAAGTAAATGTATTTGCCCCCAATTACAAGCATTTGTCATAACCAAAGATAAGCTGATGAGCCAGGACTGAAGAATTAACGAAATGCTTCCACAAAGACTTACTTTATCCTGTGGTAAATGAGACAAAGGTGACAACAAAGCTCATGACATTTGTTCTGAAGTCATTAATCTGGCAAAGCAAAACCAGAATAACCACTCTTGAGCACTGTGTTTCTCTTTAGTGACTGAACAGGTAGATACAGTCCTTTATCAGCAGAAACCAGGATCACTCTGAGAATATCCTGTGCTGACTACAACTATCACTCTGACAGACCCTGAAGAGGCAGGGTGTGGCAAAGCACTGCTGCCCCATGCAAATGGAACTACTATTCAGCCTCAGTTTACTGGAATCCCATCTAAAATGCTCTCAGGCAATGCTGCAAAGAATAAACAACGTCAGAGTATTGTGTTTCCCACACTACAACAGTGGGAAGAAGGACGAATTGCCTGCATTGCAAATGCAGTAAAAAATACCTCTTAATTGCTGTGCCTGGAGCAAAGAAAAATAACTCAGCATGGATGCTTGCTGGGTTACATACCAAAACAGTCTTATACTGCGCTGATTCAGTAGACTGGTATGCAGTGCTGGCTTACCGAGCCAATACAGTCTATCGGCTCCTGTGAAAGAAAAATTACTGCTGGGAGGATGACAGTCACTGAAGATCCTGCAAGCAGTAGAGCTACCAAGCATAATGGTTTTGACTACGCTTTTTAGGAAATATTGCAAAATAGAGCAGTATTCATGCAATATGTTCCAAAACAGTTTTTTTGGAACTTTCTGGCAAGACGCAGATTTATGAGAATGGTATGGAATTGGAACTGCAGTTTATAGATTTATCCAATGAGGATGAATACCATCCATATAGCTCCACATAGCTATGTGGAAGTGATTATTCTGTTAGTATCAAAACAACTTTTTCCTTCCTTAAAGGTGATTGTGTAGCTGCTATTGCTTTCTTAAAGGTATCAAGTAGACCAGCTTTGCTTATGGCATATGACACAATATGCCATAACATAGGACAAGCATATCATGGTGCTATCCTCCACAATTCACTATCACAAATCAAGCAGCTATGCCTCCATTGCTCGAGGCAGTGAAGGAAATCTGTTGGCATTTTATAAGGAAGACATTTTATTGGGATCAGCATGGACTTCTGCAAAGGGACTGGATGCCATATCTGAATTTCCTCTGTGTCATGAACTCCAGCTTTATGCATATGATGAAATGACATATGAAGGATTTTTCTGAGGATGGTTCTCAAGGAAAAAATAAAGGTTGGTCTCAGTTTCAGAATATTTGCAATAAACTTACACAGCTATAGATCCAGATAAAGCAGATTTTGAGTGACAATTCAAATGCTGGGGAACAACAGACATGCTGGCTGGCAGTTAATTGCCTCAGATGTTGTTTATAATCTGCTGAAAGAAAGCTCAAAAAACAGATGAATATTCAAGGAAAGGTTTTAAAAAGAACAGTTTTGAAAGTGATTCTGGCTCATGCCGTATTCAGACATCCATGTTGTTAAAGGTACAGCACAGATTAGCCACAAATCTTCTTGTGTCAGTAATTAAGGGAGGGGAGAGTTATCATACTGGGATGCGCAAACCGAAAGTCTATACCAAAAAAGACTCATAAATAAAGTATAGCATGCAAGATTATTTCAGTGAAAACTTAGAAAAAGGGAACAAGGAGAATTATGATGTTGTTTGTGTATGTTTTACAGTATCTTACAGCTGTCTTACTGTACCTCTAGTTTGCATTCAAGAGAGATTTATTGCTTTTCAGGTTTATAGAATATGCAAACTGTAGTATCACACTTTTGGATGATAAATATATGAAGCTCAGGCTTTAAACTGCAGCATGGAAGATAGGAAGGTCTTGTCTTTAACACAATTACCACTGCTATGCTGCCTTTCAGGAAAGATGACTGTACCCGGGAAGAATCTAAAAACAACAAATGCCTTATTTCAATAGGATTTACCACCTAAGTATTTTCCTTAGGTGGTATCAAGTGTTGAAACTTTTGTTGGTTCTTCCCCTATTTTCTCACAGATCTCTGAGCTATCTCATAGGTTATTTCTTCACAAATAGAGGAAAAACAAGAATCAGCAAACAGATACAAAGAGACAGATAAGATAATCACTAATTTGAGTACAACTTAGGAGGGGGAAACAGTGGAAGAAGGATAATTTTTATTACCTGGTTGTTTTTGGTTTTATTCTGGATTAAAAATAGTGTCCCAAAGTGTTACACTTACAACCTCACTTCCAGCTTTTATTTGGGGCACTCTTCTACTGGGAACCATTCCTATTTCTGGGCTTAAGACCCCACACTGAGAGATGAGTAGTACTCCCAGACTCAAGACATCTCTTCTGTAGATTAACCTTTTTCTCCAGGTGAACTTCTGCTGGGTTTATGACCCTATTTATAAATATTATGACCTTACTTGGAGTTGTAAGTTAAGGAGTGGCAGAGGACACTAGACACCAGAGAGATGTTTTGGCTACCAAGATGAAGGTGAATGCAGAATGAAGTTATTCAGTAGGAAATAAGGAAAAGTTCTAGATGCTATCAAGGAGAAAAACATAACTGCATTTGAATCCTTGGTATTTGTTGTCCTGAACAACAAAAGATGTTGAAATGAAACGGATTCCTGTATTCATTTCAAAATTCAGGGTTTCTGTTGCTGGGTTATGGAGACCAAGAATTCTATTTTTTTTTTCCTTGCTTAATGCAGAATTTGGCTTATGGACTTTTGTGTTTTCTGCTCTTCTTTGAAACATTAGATACTGAATGCAACCAGCCTACGGGTGGACTAATGCTGCTATTACATTCTTTCAGATGGCTGGGGCATGTGTCTTACTTAGAGTTAAAACAATCATCAGATTTGTAGTCAGGAGATATCAGATTGCTGTAAATCAGACTGGAAAGTTCGCTGAGAGATGCTGTCATTTCCCCAGCAACACAGGGAGAATATATAGGCAAAGTCTGAGCAGGCAGGAGCTCACTTTCACTCATATTCAGTTACAGGTGACATTTAAATGTGATTATCCAACTATCAATATCTAAAGGCCAAGGGAAAAATCCCTGTGAAGTTCTCAGAGACAGGAGGAAAAAAGTCTATTTAAATAGATGTCAGACATGAAAGTAGAGAGATAAAAAGAAGAGTACACAATTTCTCAAAGCTGTGCAAGAATAAAAGATCAAGAAGAAAAGGGTAATCAAGATAATAAAAGAACTAACCAAACAAACAAACAGCAGAAAGGTCAAGAAAGAGAATGGAATATAAAGTCTGGCATCAGGCAGACAAGAATGCTTTAGGGATTGCATAAAAAAATATTTTGGCAAATAAAGAGGGACGACACCAGCTTGGAAGGGATCCAAGATGGAGTTAGAAGAGAAAGTACATCTGCTGTAGAATTGATGCTCGGTGAGTTTAGAGATAAAGAGTTTAGAGATAAAGGGGAGGAGAGTTATGGGGCAGACAGATGGGGATTACTTCTCCAACCCACTGACATAAGCACTGTGGCCAGTGTGGCTCTTCTGACAGCATTGATTTTTTTGCATCTGTCATAGAACTGTTCATAGATTGTAAAGCATAAATTCAGTTAAGCAGTGACATAAAAAGGAATTTTTACCTGATCCTTTGGTGATTTTTCATTTCCCCTCCAGAGGGCAATGGTTTCAAAGAAAACCTTTTGTTCTATGTTAGGCTGATTCCTCAGCTTGAGTCAGAATTTATTTTTTCTCTTCTCTATTGGTTGCAATCAGCCAGATTTAGATTGATCAACAATTAAATCTGCACCCTGCTGGAAAACAGTGACACTAATTCATGTCAAATTCAATTAATCAAAGATGAACATTTTCTTTGTTAAAACATATTTGTCTGTGGAATGAATGCACCAATCTTAAAAAGAAAGTTCTTCTATAATAAATAAAGTTGCCTAAACACACTGGTTCTGCACCTGCAAGCATGCTTTAATGTTTCCATAGTCCCAGAGAGTAAAAACATAGCAAAAATGTTGTCTAAAATTAAAATGTTCAAAGATCCAAGCTCACAGAATGTATCACTCGGGTATTTCTTTTCAGTTCCTTTCTGCTTAAAGATAATAACAGAAAACTTTGAACAAGAGATGGAACAGAAAGCTTTATACCACTTTGGTAAGTAATTTTCTCATTTCCTTTAAAAGCTGTCTTTGTAGATCCTCATATGAAAGATTAATTAGCTAAGACAAAACAAAGGTAGATTAAAAGCTTTGATCTTCCCAATCATCTTTCCATTGTCATTCCTCACCCTCCCATTCACCTTCTTTCTCTGTATCTTTTGTTTTTAATTTGAATATTTTGTTAAATTCAAGCTAAAATGTTTATTTTCTCACAGTAATTTCTCACCATACCACCAAACAGCACCTACAAGGCAAAATGAATCATTAGAGCTGTCTATTTAAGTGATTCAAAAGAGAAGGGTTATCTGGGTCTTTACAAATAATGCTGCTGATCCTGTGCTCTATTGTGAATCGTTTTCAGGTATGACAACTTCTTGGCCTGACAGAGTATTTTAATCTGTTGGATAGAATTAGCCAAGTACGCCTCATTCAAGTACCATTTGAATGGATTTGCCAGCTGGGCGCAGGCTAATATTAGGGTTTGTGAAAGCCAGAGGGAGGAGATTGGTTACCAAAGAAACAAACAGATCTTTAAGCAGATATATCCAAGACATATCCCAAGCTCAGTCTTAACCCGGTCTGGTAACCCCTTCTGGCAAAAAAATAAAATTTCAGCTACAGGTACAAGACAGTAAAGGAGGGAAATGGAAATTCTAGAACTGATGAGAATCCTCCTTTATTCTATGACAAATTACACACCATATTGAAGAAAATTCTCTTATCCTGGTTTAAAAACTGGCTACTGGGCAACATGCAAATTGGAGGCAATGAGATTTTCTGTGAAAAGGAAGTACAAATGCTATCACCTGAAGGAAACTGTAAGCAGAATTTGTGGCTTTTTTTTGTCTGATCATCCTAACCTTGGATGTAGAAAAGAGAGCTAAACAACAGTGATCAGCCAACTGATGAACCTACCTACATTCTGCAGTCGTATCTTCCAGACAGGTATCACATTTTGATAACATCCTTTGGTTCTTAGGTCCTTTGTCAAAGGGCTTTGTGAAAAAGGGTTCATGTGAACTTTCATGAGCTGTGTTCATAGGAAGGTGAGAAGAACCATGCTTGGTGCTGCTCAGCCACAAGTCACCAGTGTCATGGTTTCCCTCCTTTTTTATTTCCCAAGTAAATAATTCTGCAGTCCACTAACATCTGTATTTCCTGCAGTGCTCCAGTTGCGTTCACTTGATGCAAAGCCCCTTGTTATTGGTCAGAACAGCAATAGATGTTAAATCATTGCTGCCCTAGGGAGTTTGAGCCACAATGTGAAAAGGTAAAAGGCTTTCAGACTTTCTGCAGGTAGCTGGGCAAGACATACCTTAGTGTCTTAAGCCTTTTCACACAATAAGAAAAACCATGGGATGTTATTTTGGGACTTACAAAATTGATCTTTGCGTCTCAGTGTTTAGAACAGATCCAAAAGAAAACATGGTATATGGGGTACCATTACAGAAAGTGTGGATTTCACTGTGAAGAATATTGATAGAGTTAAATTACACAGATTTATATACAGTTAAACTGAAGCAAGGAGAGATAGACTAAAGCAGGTATCTCATTAGGACTTCTTAGTTATCTAAGAAAGCCTTTTTTTACTAGTCTGGTTACACAGAACATTTCTTCTAAAGCCTTGAGCAATGATCTAGGCAGGCTAGCCTGAAAAACCAGGGAAGTGAGTGCAGTTTGCAGCTCAAAGTCAAACTTAACTGTAGCATGCTGAAAATACGTTTCCCTGTTCCTGAAAAACACAGCTATGGATACAAACAACCCGGTAAAACTACTTGTAACTTCCTGTTTTCCTCATTCTTCCAGACAGCGTGTTATGGGTGCCTTCTGTGCCTCAGCCTCCCAGATTTAGACTGGACTCTCGATGAGATTAAATACTTTTTTTCCCACACAGGCTCCAGCGTGGCTGGGGCATTCAGGCTTGGGTTGAGGGTGCGGCAGCAGCAGAAAGCGAACAGGGGGATGCCAAGGAGGGCGGAGGAGAAAGGGGCTGCAGTGGCCTGGTGCGCCCAGGGCACAGCAGAGCTGCGGCGGGCGGGGGACGGCAGCTGGAGGTGGGCGAGGAGGAAGGAGCGAGTGGCCAGGCGGGCGAGGCACACGCTCCTGTGGTGGTCCCACTCGGGGGCGCAGAGAAAGCCATGGTAGGGAGATGGGAGATGACGGTGGGAATGGAGGCTGCCCAGGGAGGTGGTGCAGTCACCGTCCCGGAGGTGTTTAAAGAAAGACTGGCCGTGGCACTCAGTGCCAGGGTCCAGCTGACAAGGTAGTGTTCGGTCATAGCTGGACTCGATAATCTCAGAGGTCTTTTCCAACCTACTTGATTCAGTGATTTTGTGAGGAAGGAGTCACAGAGACGGTGCCGCGTCTCACGTGTCTGCTCCAGCTGACGGAAGCGCCATCCCAGCTCCCCGACGGCCGCTGCGGCCTCCTGGGGCAGCGCCGCGACCCCCAGCCCGGCTCAGGCGGCCGTGGGGCAGCCCCGCGCCTGCGCGGCGGGGCAAGGAGGGGCGGGGCGGTGGCGCTGGGGCGGGCACGGGGCCGGACC
>VXBT01001141.1:1621716-1688766 GCA_013400235.1 Oriolus oriolus | reverse complement strand
TGCCGGGAGCGCGGGGGGCCTCCCGAGAGCGGCTCCTGCGGCTTCCCTCCCGCTCTCTCTTGGGATGCCTCCCGGGAGCTTAGGCCCAGGAGTTTCAAGAAAACCTCCCGCACTTGGCTGAGTGCTCTGTCTGCGTACTTGTAGGGGATTGTGTACATGTTTAAACAAGGGGGGGAAACTTTAGGTACCCTTCCCGTGCACTTTTGATGCTCTGGCAGATCTGTGTTTGGAAATGATGCCTCTCTGAAGTGATCGCTGAGTATTGGTTTATGAAGCTTGGCGGGGCTAAGTGAAAGCAGGTTGAACATGAGCGACTTCCAGTGTATTTTACAGTCAGCAGTAGTTAGCGCACATCGCGGCTTGGAGCGGCTCCGTTTTCCGAAAGTCTGTAGTGGTAATGCTCTTGCGGTGCTGCTGCTTTCCTAGCGGAGGTACCGAGGCTATGTGGTGGGAGAGAGAGACACTGCAGCCAGGCAACAAAGAACGCGGTGACTGTGAGCTTGGTGGGACAGACCGCGTGAGAAAATTAAATTAACTTGTATTTGACCTTACCGAAGACTATTTATATATGTATATATTGAATTGTCTAAAATAATAATAACGTTTTTGGATGCCTCACATGGGACTGATCCACGTAAAATAGCTTCATGAGGAATATTAAAAGGGGTGAATACCAACTAGTGCTGTGAGGGTTTTTTCTTTTAAAAATAAAGCCTCTGTTGGAATTCTTTAGGCATAGACTATCCATAGCTCGCTTAAGTAGGGCAAAATACTTTCATTCTAGATACATGATGATGTATGGATGACTGCAGTCAGACTTCTGACAAGTGACTGATGGTGATCTACGTGTTTGCTGCTTCTGTGTTCAGTTTCCTATGCCTTAAAGGGACCTCTCTGTCCTTTTTGAGGATTGAGGTGTTTTTCATTAATTTGTAAAAAATAAGGTATCTTTGTATTGTCTTTAGACATCTGAGTCCGCAAGCTTTTGGTTTTAATCTGTTGTCCAAGTTTTCACAGTACATATTTTTTCTTATGATCCTATTAGAGCTGTTACTACAAATCTGATACATATGTAAACTCCTTTTCAACATGCTGTGCTTAAAAATAATCCAATATTTTACATATTAAAAGCTTGACTAATGGTAACTAATGTAGACACTTTTAACAAGGAGTCAAAAATACTGCAGCATTTTGAGGCAGTTTTGTAGAATGTTACATTTAATTAGCATTACTGTTAATAAAGTAATAGAGATTTAAATGTTAGTCCATGATCACTGAACTCTTTTCTAAGTATCTTTTTCAGAGTTTACATCCTTCCAATGTGTGTCATATTGCCTTGCAATGTGCGGAATAACAGTGGATGGTGATTTTTTATCTGTATAGAATTTGCTGATGGTAAAGACTGTCATTTTATTTTGTTTTTATTAAATTTCTTATCAAAAGTTCTGAACTTAGAAATGCACATCGAAATATTTATTCAACAGACTGATTTATCTGTCTTAGGAATCTGCAGGAGTTACTCATGACCATTGAGGGGTGACAGGCATCTTTCAGTACCACAGCAGTGTGGGACATAGAACCTGTGAAAATGCAATGCAGAGGTTGGCATTCATACCAAGAGTTATGGCCACAGAAAACTTAATGTAGTCTGAAGTTCATGTGCATCCATTTATTTTCCTGTGTAAATAATTACATTTTCCTAACACTTCATTTGCTGCTTTTTAATTAAAATCTCCTGCTATGCTTCAAAGTTGCAGGCTTTTAAAAAACCTGCAGCATTTTTAGATGCAAATTCTGTTATGATGTCTCTTCAAAGATTGGATCTGAACATCAGGTGCTAACAGCTTTAACTATCTGTTTCAGCTACTGTTTTTTTCCCAATTTGTACTTTGAAGTGCATTCCTTTTACCATGTTAGGCTTTTAGAATGCTGAAGGCTAAAATTTCAAACAGCATGCTACTTCCTAGATAGCAAGATTTGTATTTGTGTTCATGTGCCATGTTTAAAATTTTTAAATGTTCTAGCAACTGGCATTTTTAAAGTACTTTCTGGGGTACTGTTGTGGAAATGCTCGACATTACGGTATTTGGAAGGCTAATTACTGCCTTGGTCATGCCTTTGAAAACCTCAAGACTTTTTGTAAATATTAATTAAATACTGCTCTATTGTTTTCCTTTTATTAATGGGCTAAGAGAGGCATTTGTGTATTTGAAAAGGTTTGCAGTATGCCTGTGATAGGAAACTTGGTGGAAACAATTTAAGTGGTGGTTTAAAATCAGGCCTGCTGGCAGAATTACTTTTCCAGTGTAGTTACCAACTTTGGAACTTTCTTCAGTATAGCTGTTCTGACAACAGGGGCGTTTTATGTACACATCCTCTTGCCTGCACTCCCAATACAGCTAGACAAGCTAGACAAAATGTCTTAAGTGTAGTTCAGGCTTAAGTATGAAGCAGGAGAAAGAGGAAATTATAACTAATTAAGTTTATATCTCAGACTGTTCTAAAGTAAGCTTTTGGGGTTTGTTCTTTTTTTTTTTTTTTAACAGGAGGTGATCAGCTGTATATGTCTGTTGGTAAAGACTTGTTTTATACTGATGATGTGTCTTAATTGCACCCTAACACATAGTTGTGTGGGAAGAAAAAAATGCTGTAACTCTCAAAGCTTGCATCAGTTAAATTAGAAAGCAAACAGAGATACCATCAGTAATGCACACTTCTTAAAGGAACGCTCTGGTTCTGCGTAGAAGGACCTAATCTTGCACACTTCTCTTTTGGTAGAAAAAGGATGTAATGTTGCATTTCTTTAAAGATGTGGAAATGGTTTGGGTACCTACCCAGCATGTTGAGATTTGGGTTCAAATCCTTCTACTCTTTAGGCGAGCTGCCAGTCCCCAAAAGGAATGCCTTAACTGCCAGACCAGTGAGTGTTTCAGTGTGGAGTGCTTCTGCACACCAGGTGGTTTGATTCTTGAAGAGTAATAGTTGCTTAGGAAGGGAGTGAATATGTAGCCCAGTGATTGATCAAGTACAAAATAATTATATGGATTCAGGTCTCCTTTCCTTCTTACAGACAAATTGTTCAAAGAGTAAAGGAAAGGGTTTTTTTTTGGGGCTGGGTTTTCTTCCTTAGCATGGCATGTAATTCTGAAGACTTAAGTCTCTGATCTTTATTCTTATATGACTTGGCCAGTTCCTAGTCAAGTTGAATATTAAATATTTGAACAGCACCTATAATGTGTCCTTTTCATTGTAGAGTGGGTCTTGGTTGCTTATCTGTGGGTTGTGGAGTCTAGTAAGTGGCGCGGCATTTAGGTTCCCTTGTGGATCTAATTCTGCTTTCTTCTAAGACGCCAAATAATTAGATATAGAAATGTAATTGTTTCAACATACCTATGATTATTATCTATGGTGATAGGTCTGGTCAGTGCCTTGCGTTTCTTTAAATGATTTGCCTGTTGCGTCATGTATCTGTTCTGGCTGGCCATAATTGTTTTCTTAAGAAAAAATAATAAATAAGAAATAGCTAATGTGGTTTTGTGTTAACATTTTTAACACTTGATTTTGCCTCTAGTGTTGTATTTTTCAAATTTCAGTTCTATGTTTAGAGAAGAGGTTTGGCAGTTTATACATGTGGCAATGAAGCTCGTGGTCTTTAGTGTCTGAATTTGTGTAATTTATCAGCATGGACAGTAAACTCATGTACTGCAGTGGTCTAACAAAAGAATAGATGTTAGACAGAAATTCTGGGAAAAGGTAGTTCTTAAGACAAAGAAGATAGAAACCAAACCGTAAGTTTTGTTCTTATATCAGGATGCATCTTCTGGGGAAACTGTTTTAGGTTATACTTCGTTATTTAGCTGTAAGGGATAATTCAGAAGACTTTCAAATGTGGGAGTTTTTTTGAGGAAAAGCAGTTAAAACCAGGAATGATTTCCAGCAAGGATATATTAAAAGTGATAGGACAGTTAAGTGGTCCTTTACAAAAGGGATGAGGAGCACTCAAGTGTGGTAATAGTCAGTATGTTGGCATCTAAATCATCAACCTTCGTACATGCATCAGCTGAATAGTCAGTGTGAATTGTCTTATTTGTGTGGTGTGAGGTTGTTCAGTGGTTTCTTCAAGTGCTCTAGAAAGCTGAATTCAGTAAAACCATAGACCTTTGATAACTGGGAAGTGCCGGTGCAACCTCAGCATCTGCTCTTTGACCTGGTGATGGTACTGGGAGGTGGCTGGTATGCATTCAGAGTCTGTTTCCAAGGATAAGTGTATATTTTTATAGTCAGGAAGGAGAGGCTGGAAAAGTATTCATTCAGGTACCAATAGTGTTGAGTGGAGTTGTGAGTACAAATGTGTGAGCTCAAAGGAGGACAATGTGTGCTAGTGCCTAAAAGAGTCACTTCTCATTTTAACAGTATATTGTGAAGAATATGTGAGCTGTTAGCAATGTGATGTCATGTGAGTGACTTGTGTTTATTGAAGTGTATATTAAAGAGAAATGAAACTTCAAAAATTTTATCTGAAGGTGGGTAAAATATAACTGGCATGATGTCTTGGTAAAAACACTAGCGTGAGAAATTACTTAGCTTTTGAGGTTTTCTGGAGCCAGATTTTGATCTTGAGTTGGGTGGCAGAGAGATCAGCATGGTCATCTCTCATCTGAATATTCAAATGTAAACCCAAGCATTTTCTTAATGGGGATGATCTTCACAATTAAAGTCAGTGGAGGTGGTATGCTTTGGTAATGCCTTCACTGTTAATCACTTATTTAGAAACTGTTTTTAGCGTGGCAGAGGAGAAAACTAGGGAGGGAAGCAAGTTTGTCTGCATGGTGTTTGTGGTACTGAGTTAAATTCTTTAGTATCGCAAATACCATGGCAACTTTTTCTTCAGAATGTGATGCCTTTGTGTATAAAGTTAAGGCCTCACCTTAATATATGATCGTGCCATGTTCCTGCGATGTTGTGGTTGAGAGTTTGTGATCGCCCTTGTTTGTCATGTTTTATCAAATTGCCATTTACTTATCAGCTACTGTTAATGAAACTTGAGAGATTAATTATAGGTTAATTCAGTGTACCTTGGCTAAGATATTTAAAGTTGCTTTTGTAGAAAAACTGTGTTACAGATAACTGCATTGTGCATTGTAGAAATTAACTGCAAGTCTCGTATTGGCTAAGAGAGCATGTTGCTAATTCCTTTGGTATGTCTTATTTTCTAAATGTTCTCTCATCTCTGAAGGCAAAACTCAGGCCTTTGGGTTAAGCATCGAGATTTAAAACAGGTGAGGGTTTGCACTGCATAGGTTTATATCATATTGATTGTACTTCTTACACATGTATATCCTTGTTTTCAGAGAACAAATCTCTTCTTCTGAATGTCTGAAAGGCCATGTCATGTCAGCAGACAAACTTAGTCCTCTCTTACTGGGGCAGTGTAGTATTAGTGGACATCACGTGCTTTCTGCAGAATCAGTTCCTGTAGGATCAAGTGGTGATGGAATTGCTTAGTGCCACCTATGCAGTGACATTTACATTTTGTTTGAATGGTATTAAAAGTCCTCAAATGCAGGAGAGAAGGAAATTGGTTTGAAATGGAACTGGGTGTATGTATTTAAAGGTGGAGATTGTTGTTGTACAAGAGTTAAAACCAACACAAAACAAGCTCTTACCATTTAATTTTGTTTCAGTAATCAAGATATGTTCTAAGTTAGTAACCTAATTACTTACAGGCAGGAATTAGCACAGTGTCTTAGTGTAAAGTGAGGTAAAAGCTGATCAGCTCAACATTGTCTTCTTGGGCTGACTGACTAAAATGACTTATGAGGCCCATGGTATTGGTTTTGTTTCTGACAAGTGGAATAGTCTGTTACACTTTTTTTTTTAAGAGTATAAACAGCACTAGAAATCCATTTGTGCCTAAGTTCTTGTTAGATTTGTAGACTTTTTCTATGGAATTATCAATGTAATTATTTCCTGTTCAGAGAATATTAACTTAGTATGTGTTGTGATCTTCTCTCAAGATTTTAGCTGTTGTCATCAGCCGCTTCCTGGTGAAGTATATTGCTTCAAGCTGATATAGTGAGGGCTAGCTAGAACTTTGAAGAGGCAAATTACTTGGCTTCAGTGATAGGAGGATAGTGGCAATTTGAGGATTCTACAGTCAGGTAGACACTTTTCTGCTTTTCATCCTACTTGGATTTCTTCTTTGTTCATTAGCTCATCAAGCAAGGTGTAAATAGTAAGGACTGAAAGTGTATCCCAAGAAAAGCTGGGAACTGAAAAAGTAAATGTCACTTGTCCTTTCTCCCAAAAGAAAAAATCCTGCAGGTGATTTTAAGATAACATGCAAAAAGCTATTCAGCTAAAGTCTGGTTATTTTTGCGTGTTTTGTAGGTCATTGATTTCTTTAGGCTTTTGCTAATCTTGAAGTAAGGAGAAGTCGAAATGAAGTGCAATGGAGAGCTATTTTTCCCTTGACTGAAAAAGAGAACCCGGCATCTAATAATATATTTTGAAGCAGCAGTTAAGAGTTTGTGTTGGCTTATAGCTTATGAAGTAATTTTTAGGTTAATTTTTTCTTTTTGGTGTCTATTTTATTTGTACTAGTAAACTTATTGCTGTTAGCGATTAGTCTTAGGATCAGTTTTGAAGAGTCATGATATATTGTTTTTCCATAGCTATTTCATTATTTAATGTGGACTTATATTTCTGATGATGCTTTTTTGGCCCCTTGTTCATCATATTGCTTGCTTTCTTCCTGCAGACAGTCAAACATGAGTCTCTCAGTCTATTCTCTTTGAATAGGGAAGATGGGCAATAATGGGAAGGAAGCAAAGGTTCTGTATGTTGGATCACACCATTTCTCTACTCTTTCTTTTGGGAGCAAGGACAAATGAAATTTACTTTGTCAATTCCTACCTTTCCTTGGGATGCACTTACTGAAACTTGTCTTATAAAAATGTGGTAGGTTATCTCAACTAGCTGCTGTGCTGCACTGGGGTACAAGATTGTAAAGAGCTGCTTTTTTTGAAGGTTGATTTGGTTTCAAAAAGTGAGGGGCTGAAGAGCTGGAAAAACTCAACAAGAGATTAACAAAACAATACTACAGCAATATAATGCAATAACTGTGGACTTCTCTCTACTAAAATGTCATTTATGATTCTGTGTTGATGGCTCAGTTTTGATCAGTGGTTGGTCCCTCTGTTATAAATTCATCTGCATGGTGCTGAACTTGGAATCTGCATGATGTACTTGGTTGACAAAGCAGTCTTAGAAGTTCAATACCTTAGTTAAAGTTGACATCGGACGATCTGCAGAAATTAAGTTAGGCCTGCTTATTATGTACCAACCTCTTTTTTGAAGCCTTCTGTAGTAGGAAAGTACTAAATATTTGCATATATGATTTGAAGAATGTAACAACTTGAGTTGCACACTTGAATTTATGTATACTGTATCCCCTAAGCCAGTTTCTGACCTCTATTGGTGAGAACTTCATACAGTTTCTCCTTATGTCAATATTTTTGGAGCCTTTTCTATACAAATATTTAATGAATGCAGCTGCATACCTAAATGGTTGGGTAGTAAATGTAGGCTGGTTTGTGTTCCCTCTTAAGTGCATACTCTTGTCAAGTCTTAGAAAGATATTTAATGCTGTTCATTTGATACTGTGTGTGTTAGCGCTCCCTAAAACTTACGTAGTTGGGACTTCCTGTGATAATTGAAATTCCATGCAAATCTTCAGTTCTTGATTTCTTAAAGCTAATTTGAAATTGAGTATTCAGCCTTTAAAGTACTTAACATGATTAATCTGTGGCTGTTAAACTTAATTGCAAATTGTTTAACAATTCACATAGTGCTTCTGACACTTTTTGATGAGATTGTGTTTTTTATTCTTGGATGGATTTGTGACAATTGGCACAGCTGATTCTGTCTACTTTAGAAGAAATGTAGATTGCAGCTACTGCTCTGGGAAATCTTAGATTTTGTGATGCCAGTTTTTTACCTTCCTGTGCTCAACTCCTCTGCTCTAGCTCATTTGCAGAATTACTGGAGGTGCTTGTTCCTCGGTCATTATGGTTCATGGTGTGCAATCTGAACCAAACTACGATGCCAGTCTTAGCAATGAAGTGGCTGAGGTGTCAGCACGTGTTCTCTCCTGGCAATTCTACTTTTGGGATCAATGACTTCTGATGGGGGCATTCTGCAGCTGAGGATAGTAACTTAATCTGCTACAACAAGATTTGCTAGAGCTTGTCTATCAGCATCTTTAATTTAAGCTTGCTGTTCTTTTAGTTCAGCCTCTTAGGAAGCCTTATTTTTTTCTCTATTTGAAAAAAAAACCCACAAGGAGAAATAATAATTGACCTTATTTATGATCTCTTCACAACAAATTCCATGTTTAACTTGTGACTTTACTTTGAGAAACCCGTAAGTAGCATGTTATTGCTCACCATTACTCCATTTCAGGTCTCACAAGTTCATATGTTGTTATATTAGTGTATTCATACAGATATATTTCTGAACATTTTTGTTTAGCAAGTAAACCATGCAGAAATGCACTGCATCCGTTTAATATACAGAACCATAAGCCACATACAAACATTGGTGAAAAGCATAAGACCCGTTACTCCTAAGACTGAAATGTTGTGCATGGGAACTGTGTGAATGGGTGCTCTGAAGTTTGGAGGAATAAGAAAGCGTATGTTTCTGGGTTTAGCTTGTTAAAACTTTAAGTTCTCTAATAAATATCCCTTGTTTGTATTCAGAATTCCAGAACTGGTTTTGAAAGAGTATAGGTGCATACTTAGAATGATTTGAGCTAGTGGAGCATGAAGGTATTCATAAATCTCACTGACCTCAAATAATAGATTCTGATTTCAGTACCTAGTTTGTAACATGAGTTTTTTTCTGTAACTCAGCATGTTTTTAATCTGTGAATGATAAATAAATATATGGAAATAATATTACTTCTTTTAATAAATTTAGAATTCATCAAGAACAAAAAGGTTATGAATGCTTCCAACTTCTGTTGGAAGTTCTCTAGATAAGTCTGACTAAAAAGTTTTTTTAACATATGAACTGGCTTCAGGTAGAAAATACATCTCAAACAAGTATCTTCCAACGAACTTGTCAATTGGAAAAAGGTATGTGAAGCTTTTGGTTCAAGTTTCAAAACACCTGGAAGTGATGGATCAGCTGTGGGATACCTAAAATTTACCAAACCATGGGATGCCTAAACCTTTCTATTTTTTTTTTTATTATTTCTGCTTTGCAAAAATAAGTTTTGTTATGGCAGGCATTGTAGCCTTGGTAGTGCTGGAACAAAATTCTCTGCCTGCATTGCTGAGATGATCTGCAGTCTCTGAGGACCAAAGAACTACAACTACTCTGAGATACTTTAAATTAAGTGGGATATTATTAACAGAATGTCTCTGGTAAACAGATATGTCATAAGCATAAAATCATTGATTTGATTTCAAAAGTTCTAAGTTTCTGCAGCTTAGAAGCAAAAATCACAGACTTGACTTGAAAAAAATTGAATTAATTATTGTAAATATTGGGTTTCTTGTCTAATTAGTCTGTCATTTCCACTGATAATCATCAATGGCTGCTGCATTGGTGGTTTTCAAATTTTCAAATGGATTTATAGCCCAATCTAAATTGCATTGTAGTAAGTGTTTGAAGTGACAAAACAGAAATAATGAATAACATATAATGTACATCCCAAAATTTGTTTCTGTTTCCTTACTAGCTGATGGTAAAAGGTAACAATAAAGTTTAAAAATTTCATCAAGACTCACTGAAAATCAGATATACCTGCTCTGATTTGCCTCACTAACACAGTTGGTTGATACAGCACTAAAGATTAAAGCCACTGATCAGAACTGCCAGTTGGTTATTCTAAGTATAGAATCATAGAACATGCTGATTTGGAAAGGACCCACAAGGATCATTGAGTCCAGTTCCTGGCCCTGCACAGGACTCCCCAAGAGTCACACCCTGTGTCTGAGAGCGTTGTCGGAACGCTACTTGAACTCTGTCAGGCTGGTGCTGTGACCACTGCCCTGGGGAGCCTGTTCCAGTGCCCAGCCACCTTTGGGGTGAAGAGCCTGAAGAGCCATTTCCTAGTATTCAACCTAAAACTCCCCTGATGCAGGTTCATGCCATTCCCTTGGGTTCTTCGCTGGTGACCAGAGAAGAGATCGATGCCTGCCCTTCTGAGTAATTGCCGTGTGAACAGTGTTGCAGCTCTTGTTCAGGAGGTCAGTATATTTCTGATGTTACCTGAAAAAGTGGCTATTGCTCTATATGCTCTGGTTCCAGACAGAATGATAAAGTCACCATAGTGTTGCTGGCTTGTTCAGCAAAAGTATCTGGTGTTTTTTTTTTTTATCTGTTGGGTTCTCCCACCTCCAAAAAATTCTCAATATTAAATGCTTCCTTAGGGCAAGGACCTGTGTTCTCAGTCTGCAAAATTATCAAGGGTGATCTTGCAAGCTTGCTTTTGTTTCCTAGTATCCCACAGAGTGCACATAACAAGTGCTCAGAAGGGGTGCAGAAAAAGAAAGTAATATGCAGAGCTGCTGGTGAAAAACCTCTGTCTGTGAGGCATTAGGACAATATTAGAGGAACTGCTTCCTCTGACAGTATCAGAGGAGCTGCTTTCAAGTGAGGGACCAGTGCTGTTCTCAGGGTACCTGCTGGGTTAGAGGTTGGGCTGGCCTCTTGGGCTTTTTAGAAAACTGATACTGCTTCACATTTCTGCTGACCTCTCATGAGGAACTCTAAGCCACAAAGATTTGCTTTTGTATTTCTGACAAGTGGAAAACATAAATTACTTCTGGCACTTTCTTACCATGGCAAAGTGTTTCCCAAACTGGTTTTACTGGCCTTGTATATGGTGTTTCAAATCTCAGTTAAAATTCTTTGTTAATAGTATTTTCAGTCTACCAAACCTTGCCTGAAAGACCGTATTCAGTGGCTTCATAATTAGAATCTTTGGTGTCTGTAGAAACAACAGTCGCACGTTCTAGTGAATAAAAGAATTCAAGGTTGGTGCCCAGACAAAACCTGTCACCTGGCCAGGGCCCTGCAGAGCCATACTGCCCGATGCACTGGCATGCCAGGGAGGGAGCAATCTGCTTCCTGAGAGCCCTGCTTTCTTTACTTGTGGTTGAAATGCAGGTGCCTGAGCTAATAAGTTTCCAAGAATTTGGAGTGCCTAGTTAGCACAGCAGAGGCAGAAATTCAATTTATCATGGTTTATTAATTTTAGGCCACTGCCATTTGTGCTGGACCCAAGAACTTCACAGTGTGACTTGATTTTAGTCCTCTAAACTTATATCTGCAGGCTTTGCTGTTACACAAAGTTTCCCAGTCTCTTACTGCTCAATGGGAATATTGATTAAAATATTTTTATTGCAAATTTAAAGTGTATTTTGTTTCAGCCATTATATTGACCGGTCCCTTGAAAATTGTGCTAGAAAACTGTTCTTAATTGACCTGTGGTCATGTCAGTCCTCCTCATTATACTCTTGGTTCTGTGGTGAAAAAAATTTACTGGTTGAAAAAAAAAATTGTTGAGACAATCTGAGGTCCTGACATCCCTCCCCTTGACATGGGGGATGAAGGGAGCCAGCGGCATTGCCCTCATAATATATTTAGCTGCTATAGCTATGTGATAGCTTGACTAAAATTATTTTCTTGTGTTTGCATGTCTTTTCCAGTTCATGCAGCTATTTGGTTCATTTTGTGCACTGTCCTTAATAAAATCTTAATGACTTTTGTAAGCAAACGACTTTTTTGCTCTTTTGTCAAATAGCCTTTTAATTAAAAAAGCATGATTTAATTTAACTTTTGTAGGCTGTTCCTTATCTGTACACCTGTTTGTGTATCTCTTTTGTTTCATGTCTAAATCATGTTGTGTCTCTCTGATTTACACTACTGATCTTTAGACCCTTCTGATTTTTTTTCAGAAACTGAGCAAAACCTATTCTGGGTGAAGACGCACATTGTTTCCTTACATAGGAGAAGTCTGAAGTTCCCTATCTTCTATAAATTATGTTGACCGCTTTATCTTAATGGAGACTAGTCTAGTTTCTCTTTTAAAAGAAAGGATCAAGTCTTTTCTTCATAATGTGACCTAATACATTGAAGAAAATCCCACTGACAGTAAGATTGTAAAATCAGTCTGCAACAATTTAGGCAGACATCAAGAAAACACTGCTTGAATCGTAGTCTTATTTGTACTGAGTGGCGGTATTGGATTGCATTTGAATAGATTCTGTAGTTCTCATTTTTGCCAGAGCCCAGAAAATCCTGTCTGTATGTGGGACCCAAAAATCCTAATCCTAGTCCTAAATCCATGTTTGTAAAGCTCTTCTAAAATGGAGAAAGTAGATAACATTCGCCGCCATCTTGATTTTTGCCTGATGTGCAGGGTAAGCATGTCAATTTCTGTCTGCTACCATGAGGTGTTTTTCTGTTCCTGAATCATTTGTTGCTGATCACAAGCAGAGTTTTGGAATGGTTTTGGATTTTGTTTTTTCTATCATTTAAACACTTGAGCAGATAGATATTTTTGTGTGTGTGTTTGTGTGTGTGTGCAGATTTTGTGTGGGGTTTTGGGGGTGTAAATGGTCTACTCTATAAGAGTTTGAAACAATTTAGCTTTGAAAAATCTGTAACTCATCAAAAATTGCAGTCATTTTGGTGATGAAGGAAGACCACTGTTTTATATGCAGATGATCTCTCATGATCTCAGAGCTTTTTGCTACTGAGAATGGTAGATATCTCTCTCTTGGGTTTTTCTGTCACTTTATTTTAATAAGCTGGCTTGTGGAGAACTCTAGTCATGCCAAAGCCAGTGTGAAAACAAGTGGTAAAGTGCATTGTGATGTAAAGTAGAGGATGTCTCCGTCTTGCAGAATCATATCTTAAGTTCCTGATAGAAGGAAATAGAGGATGTAACTCGATTGCTCTGAAACATGGATATAGATACTTGTTAAGGCATGGTTGGTGTGTATTGCTGCATCATGAAGTTTTTCAGCTATGCTGCTCCAGTGCATTGTGAGAATTTACTGCTGTGAAATCTTGGAAAAAGTATGCTTAGGAAACTTTAGTCTCCTGTTTTAGCTGATCAAAGCTCTTCAGATTGCTAGGCAAGAGAAGGACCAAATATTTCCAAACTTTGCAGTGACAAATGTACATACAGGTAGTAACTTGAGTACCTGCAGCCTGTGCCAGGTGCCATGGTTAGGGTCAGGATAAACCTGCCTGTCTCTTAGAACTGCAGTGAAGGCCTAAGAGTGTTCTGTTGCTACGGCTCTGGTGCTTCACAGTGATATGTGGAGTTTTGTCTTCAAATTTTGCTGCTTTTTCCTATTGCTTACAAGGTAGACGCACCAGACTGGGTTGTTATAATTTCTACATACATAACCTTTTCAGTTTACTCTTCATCACATTTCATATGCCTGAATCAGAGAAAATATGCTTGCTTTCTTTCTACTCCCCTGTCATAGAGAGAAAACAGAGTTTATCTCTTCCAGTGGACCATAACTTTCACTCTTTACTGTTACCATTTGGCTGACCTCTTTGATCTGAAAAACTTTGTGTAAAGACAGTGGCAGCTTCCCAAGCAGCATACAGAAATGCTGATATTGGCCCTGAGCCCCATATCCAGTTAGTGTTCTTGCTGACTGTTCTGTCATCTTAGCTTTGCCCTTTGACCCTGGATTCTGCTTTTTATACAAGCAGGGAATTTAGAGCACTTTGACTTTGCTGTTGTTTTGATTATTGCTAGAATGGATAATTACTCTGGTTTCTCCAGTAACAGGCTTCTCCCTGTATCATTTAGTTCTAGACTTCCCCCCTTTTTTTTCTCCCAGTTTTCATCCTCTGCATTTTCATTCCTTTCTTTGACTTTTCTCAGGAAAAAAAAAGATGGGTCCTCCATAGCATTGATATTGTATGCAGCTTCTGGTAGTAGTCTGGAGCAGCAGTTGAAGCCTTGACTCCTGGTTCTGCAGGAGGGCAAGGCTGACAGTTTTGTGCTGACTGTATTTCAAGGTGTCCTGACTGTTATTGATGGTGAATGCCATCATTTGTGGCCCATTTTAGTAATCAGATTTTCTCATGCTGACTTCATAATTGTTACACTGTTTTCCAGAATGTTTCAGTATCATAGTGCTAAGTGCAGTCTTGTACATATGATTGGTGTTAGGTTGCTGATTTGTCTGCACCTGTAGAGGAAGACACCTGTGTGGTCTCACCATGAAGGCAGCATCCTGGATTGTCATTTGCTGAAGGGTTTACAAAGTAATGCTTTCACTCAAAAGTTGGTATTTTTACAATTATGTAAATATGAGTTTAAGAAAGAAGTATCTCATGCCTGGAATGTTACGGTTCTTTTTATTGAAAGTGTTAGTATAGTAAAACAGTTAAAGACTAATTTACTGAAGGCTTTATTCTTTAATCCAAAGAAGAACTGCCAAATATGTTGCTAACGCTCTTAGATTAGCTTAATTAGGGAAATTTGGCTCTAGATTTTTGAATTTAATACTGGTTTGTGTTCAGTTGGGTGGCATTAATGTGTTCTTATGAAGCTTCAATTTTCTAATAACTGTGTTCCAAAGGAGTATGCTCTGGTGGTTCTGGAATGGTTAGTGAAGATGCTGTTAGTTAAAGTGGCTATAAGTTAAGAGTTCATGTCTTCGAGATTATTTTGGGACACTGAGTTCTTACTTTCTGATTCAGAAGTGCCTGATGGCCAAGCTTGGGGTAATGCAATGTTGTGATGTTTTCTTTAGAGGGATTTATCAGCTATGTTGGTGTAGTGCATATAAATGTGTTTGCATCACTGGTATGTATAACTTGTACAAACTTAATCTTTAGGTATTTGTTTAAGGGGTTGGGTGTGTGATGGATTCTTCCAGGTATTGCTCAATAACGTTTTTGAATGTATTCTTAATGTTTAGTGCCCTTTTGTATAATACATATAATTAACTGAGCGGTGAAATGCAAAGATATCCCACATTTATCAGTTGAAAGCGTTCTTACCTCTCTTCCCATTTTCCTAATAAAAAATACCTCAATTGCTGAGATCTGACATTAGCGCCAGGAGGAAATCTTTGTTGTAGAGAAGCTTCCTTATCTTGCATCCATTTATTATTTTGATTTAACTTAATTTTTGTGCACACTCATTTCAGTTAGAATTGATGTCCTAATAACGTACCTCTCTTCTACTTTTCTGTTGCGAAACTTGTTTCAGGTGACAAAGTAAATGTGTGAAAGATAGTGAGGACGAATCAGTGAATTTTGAACTTGCACATAAAACTAGGAAGACTGACTGGCTGTTGGATTGTGATTTCCATTTTCTCTTGCTGTTAACATTTTCTTTATTACAGTGGGTAGCAGTAGGTGATACGAGTTTATGGAACTAGTTTTAGTTGTCAGATGCTTTTGAAAGTTCTAATGATGTTGGAAAATGTATGTTTAGTTTGGGTTTTTGGGGGGTTGCTTTGGTTTTTTTTAATAAGTAATTGTGTACATGTTTTTATAAGCAAGTGTAAGGTACAGGTTAACATACATTTCACTGTTTATCGATTTCACTGGCAGAGGATATTAAAGATGACTGAGAATTTTTTTTGTGCGTAAAAACCAAAATTCATTATTCAGCTTTCAGCTCATGAGTTGAGTGAGGAAAAATGGCTTTAAAGATGCTACCAAAGAAGGAAAACGTTTTAAACAAAGTTTATAACACCACTATTTGAAGAGTCATCAGTTTGACTAGTGTAAGAATTGAGAAGAAATACTTCCTTAAGTAGAAATGATGTGTTGGAAGTTCATTATACTAAAGGATTCACGCCATGATATTAGGCAGAGAAAGGTTTCTACTGAATTCCACTTTCCTAAGTTTGAATCTTTATTCCTTAACGTGATTTGAGAGTTCTGAGGAGGGACTTAGGTCACGTAGCTTGCCAGTGTTTTTCCCTGACTTCCATAGTCATGTTTAATATCTTAGTTCAACAGCTCAAGTGATGACACGGTTTTCTGGGTGGGATTATTGCACCATTACATACTAAAATGTTTGCCTGCCTTCATGTAGAAAGGAGTCTTACATTCCTGTGAATTTATCACGAATTTGTAACATTTTCTTAATTAAAAGAACACTTTAACAAAGTTTCAGAAACCGAATGGTCTTTCTTTGATTTAGTAAAAGATTTGAACTGTGAAAAGGCTCTGCAGCCACAGTTAGGCACTTGAATTCACTTTGCAGAAGTGAGTTTGTTCCTGTCAGGATTTTATTTTGATTTGTGTAACAGATTGCTAGCATTAAGCCCGAGAGTCCACTTAGATTTAATAGGAAAGAAAGAGACTGTTTTTATAAGGTACAGAAGGTCTCTAATGTTAGGCCTTTATAGCCTTGTGAAGTTTTCTCGTGCATTTTTATGATAAGTCTAGTAATGTAGGTTATTTACAAAGCATTTGATTTTCACATCCTGTAGTGAAATTTTGGTAATATTTCACATGAAATACTTATCTGCGCGTTTTCCCATGTGACCTGTGTTTTAAGTTACTGTACAGTATAGGTTTGTACAGCAGCCTTGCCTTATAGCGTGACCCAGGAATCAGCATGAGTTCTTTGGTCATGCTTGGCATTGTTCCTGCAAGTTTAACAGATCATAGTGGTAAATACTGGGAAAGGTGATTTGTAATTTTTGTCCATTCCCAAGTGGTTACCCATATATGAATTCTGTTGTATGCCTGAGGTGGCACTCTTCTTTGTATTAGTGTTTGACCAGTAGGTATGCTGTTTAATCAGTAGGTGATCTGTTTAATGCCTTCTGCTGCAGAAAATTAAGATCCATCTCTGTTCCTGCTGTCATTTATAGAAATGGAAAAAAAAAAAGCTCTTGCTTCTGAGTTGTGGATTATACTATTTACACAAAGATAATAGAGAATACTAGTTGAGTATCTTCAAGTAATGAATGTGCAGAGATGTTCAGATATTGAACTCACAGTGTTAAACACTTGGGTGATTAATTTATCATTTTTATTTGGGAGGAAATATGCTCAAAGATAAATGCAAATTTTGTGGTGCTTTACGCCCACAGCATTTCAGAGTATGCTTTTTAAGAGAAACCAATACTTCCCTTTTAACTGCCCTGTTTACATCATCAGGAAGATATGCAAATGGTTGTAGGTGTGTGGTTGCTTTTCTCTGGTGGTTTTTTTTCATAGATGTTGTTTGAGTTGTTTAGGATGAAAAGAATCAGTAGGTGTTGATGGTGGGGGGGCAGTGAGGAGAACTCACAGAATATGGTTCCATGATATGCTGTCCCATTTGGACTTGTCTCCCTGCTGCTGGGGCTAGGAGTTTGTACTTGTCTTTGTTCTTACCTCTACCTCCCCGGTCTCAAAACATTTGCTCCTGATACTTATGCCAATCTCGTCACCTTTCAGATTATTGTGATCTGTTCTGGCATGCCAATTTGACCAAAACCAACCAAACCAAAGTATTTTGTGACATTCTACAATCTTGGTGAGTTAAAATGACTTGGTGACAGATTTGACAAGCTCCAAAACTGTCAGAGAAGGTAATGACTATACAACCCAAAAGTGGAGAGCATAAGGGAGCAGTCAAAACCAAGAGTAATGAGACTGCAGGTCTTTGGCAGCAGCAAACTGGCACAGCTTAACAGTCCAAGGAATCATACTGACAGTCTCTTTTTTGGTTCTTGTCATAAATTCATGAACTACGGATTCTCTTTGGAAGGCTGCAAAAGTAGGCCACACTTGAAAGCCTAGTCAGCTTTGTTCTGTTCTAGCAGTTGGCAGAGTTAGTTATGCACAAACCTAGGAATTATGTGAGTTCCCTGAAAAAATTACTGAAATGTTTGCAAATATTAAGTAATGTGCCTGACACAGTGTAAAAAAACTACAGCACTGCAAATTCTCAACAGTATTTTCAGCCTGCAAAATTTTAAGTTATGACTTTGCCATTTGTCTTCTCAGGACTGAGAAGCATCCCGGCAGATTTCACGGACATGAATTCAGTTAAGCATAATCCTCTGCAAACTTCGACTGTCACCCGTTGGTTCTTTAGGTGATGTATTTGCCATAGTTATCCATTGCACTTGTCCTGGCTGAGAATAGTTTCTTTCTTCCATAGTAGCAAGGGCTTCTGTCATCTTTGTCTAACAGGGCATCTCATCATAGTAGTAATACTGAAATGGCTAAAAAAATTTATACACACTGCCATGGCTGGTATGCCTTGCTTACAGTTCCTTCCATAAAAATCATCTACAGGTTATGTTAAATAGACAAAGAAAACCTTAGGGAATTATGCCCATGAAGAGAAAATACTTCTGAAGGGAAATTTTAAAATTTATGCAGCAGTTTTTTAGAGCTTTGCTCGGTGAAACAGTCACCACCATCTCAGATGAGTTTAGGAATGAAAATCTTGTGACATCAGAGACCTGAGTAGCTAAAACAGTTTGTGAGTTGTTTGGTTTTTTCCTATAAATAATTAGAGAAGAGCTCAAATGAAATGTGGTTGTTCTGAGTTTGTGGTATGTGATTGTGAGTTCTGTGAAGTGCAGATATCATTGTATAGTTTTGTGATTGATGTCCTGTTTTTCAGAATGTCAGTTTTTAGAAGTCTCAACCTATTTTTGTGGTCAGAAAAAAAAGTTGGAAGATCCTTATTCCCTTCTCCCCCACATACCTATGAGTAACATAGCGACAGAGCTAATCAGGTTATATCATTGGGGATAATTTTTAAAAATCTTTTAAAATCATCCCTGACATGCATTCAGCTAATCTTGCAAAATGGAGTTGAAAAGAGAGCCTGAAGGGGATGGCCACATGAAAGAAGCTAGCGCTTGTATCTTTGTTACATAATGTTGTAAGGTTTTGCTTTTTTGAACTTGCAAAGCCTATAGCTCAATTACATAAAATTAGGAGACAGTCTTGGTCCCAGTATAATCTCTGAAGACTATTGAATTAGATAGCTAAAGTTTTGGCATTTTTGGATCAAAGGTTTTGATGAATAGCTGTATTTCCATTTTCCTTAGGTGAGGTTTCTAAACTAAATTCAGCAGATATTGGAATATTAAAATAAGCAAAGAAAAAATTTGTCTTTCTTTAGAATATTGTAAATGTGGCTTAAGAATAATTTGCCGTGAAGTACTAAACTAAGGCCATTTTGTGTGAATTTAAATGTCAGGTGAGATGTAAATTGTGGAACATTGTGACTTCAATTTAATTTGGGATTAGCTAATTTAGTTTTGGTTCAGTCACCTCTTTGAAGTGACAGTGTCATATACATACCAGTACCCATGAATGTTTGCTATAAATACTGTATTTTGCATAGTGAAGTGGTGGCAAGCATTGACATGAAAAATAACATGCTAAAAAATATGGGAGTTAAAATGAGACCAGAATGCAAGAGCCTGAGCAAACAAGGACACAAGTTCAAGGAGGTTGGAGGAATCTTATTAGAGAACTAAAATAGCAGCAGTGTTTTTAATTTCATAGGGAATATAACCACTGTTTAAAGTGAGGACAGGCGTATTTACCTTTAAGACAATGAAAGCTGAAGTCTTAGCTGTGAATAGGTGGTGAGAAATTGCTGTCTTGTTATCATGCTTCTGGCTGTCCTGTGAGATCTGTTAACAATCCCTGGAATTCTAGGAATTTCTTTACTCTTCATTTGTTATGCTTGAAAGTTTCTAAACATTTTAAAAACTGCTAAATTAAGGTAATTCCTTTTTTCTCATACTATTATGTCATATTTTCATTGCAGCCTGTAGGCATCTATGTTATTCACTCATATCTATATATAAAATAAGCATTTTTTGTCACAGGGATTATTGGTACTGAAGATTTGATTAGAACTGAGTATTCAAATGTATGCATAGTTGTAGCCTATTAATCTAAGCCATGGTGGGATGCTAGGGTGGTATATCCGTGTGCTGTTTTGGGGTGATGTGGGTGTCAGACCATTTAATGAGCTGTAGTGTTGGATGTTTCTGTGAGCTCCCTTTTGAAACAGCTTTGTTCTTTTTTTTTTTTCAGGTTTTCACTAATTGCTGCAGAGACTGCCCTCTGCTGTGCTCCTCACCACAGTTTCGGGCTTTGTACGCACAACTGTGTTGGGGCTTTATTTAGGATACAAAATATGAACAGAGCCTAGAGTCTAAATGCTATATTACTGAATTGTAAAATAAGCTTAACTGACCTTGGCAAAAGTCTTTTAAGTTTTTTTTGCCTAGCTGTGATTTTTTTAGTGATAAGCTTCTTGAAGCCAGCTCAAGTTTGTTTCTGTTGTCCATCCCTCTCACCCCCGCTGAAACTTCATTCTCCTCTCTGTCTGTTTTTTATTTGATCTAAAAAGCAGAAATTAATGATGATGTGTAAGTGGTAGTGTATATTTTTTAAAAAGGGAATTGTGGTATATAAGATGTTTATTCTTAGTGTTTCCAACAATTGTTTTAAATCTCAGTCAACTTGGAAGAATTTTAATTGTTTGTGTAACTGAAAAGAAAGAAGTATTGATAAATATAGTAGAAAGTCAGATTTGTTACAACTAGAGAAAGCTTCATGTGGAGTGATTCTGTGCTGTTGTGTGGGTGGTTTGACCTGTGCTATCCATTATAGCTGATTAAAGGAACTCACTGTTGCTATACTAACCAAGGAAGCTTGCTGCTGATAGAACATGCAGCATGTGTCTTTCACAGTGAGATGGGCAGGAATTCAAATAAGCTTTAATTCTTCCTCCCTCTTCATACAACTGGTGCAAAGGTATCTTGCATATATTTTAGTGCAAAAGTGCAGTTGCTGAAAGGAGGTCTGAATGAGGTGGCTGCTGATTGACATGATGTATGTCTCTTATTGATGCCTGTTTTTCATGGAAAGCACTTTGTTCGTATCTGTTTTGTAGGGAGTTGCCTTGTGTCTTTTGAAGTTGATCATGTAGGCCCATTCTTGAGCTGTGACTTTTGATTGGTGACATTGCATTAACAGATAAACAAGCCTAATAAAATTAAATGTCTTAAATAGACCACAGTTCTTAGATGTAATACCAATGTGATACAAAAATGTGCTTATAATGTCCCAGGTTTGCTGGCTGAGCAATTTGTTTATATCATTTATAAACTAGAATCTAACCTTAGCATCTGAATTTTCAGTTTCATCAATTTCTCTGTGCTTTAATGCTACAAATTAACATTACTACTATTCTTGAACAAATGTGACCTAGAAACTGCAAACAATGAAAATTATGATCAATTTGAGGGTTTATCCCTTTTTGCTGTTGATCCACATACCTTGCACATTTAAGTGAGCATGGAATGCTAAAACCTCTTGGCATGTCTGAGAGCCCTTTGAAATTCACGTGTTGTACTGAGTTGCTGTGCTTGACAGGTGTTATAATGAACTCTGTTTTGAAATTATTGGATCAAGAGTCAGCTGGATATTAAAGAAAGAGTTTGCTTCCAATACTAGGGTCTATGCTAGAATATCTAGTTAGAGGAAAGAATAGTTTAAATAATAATATTAGACTGAAAATCAAACCATAGCAGAAGTCATTTTCTTGAACATGTTGCAAAGCTAGTGTAAAGATTTTTTTTTCCATTACAGATTTTTGTAATATAAAGAAAAGAAGTATCAAGTTGTCATAAATTTTGTAACATTTACTTGTTTTTGAAAAACATCTGTCTGCTCCAGGCTGTAGCAGTTATTTCAGGTACTATTAAGAGTCACAGGAAATATCCGTGAAGTATTTTCTATCATAAACTCTAATCTTTAACTCTCATCAAGTAGTGATGGTGAATGGTACGTTGTACAACATCGTTTGTATTGTATTTTCCTTTATGTAATTGGCTTCCAAGTCTCCTAATCTTCTAGATTCAGTGAAATACCATTGAAGAAAAAATGGTGCATAGGAGATGATGCAAGGAAAGCTGGGAATTATTTTTTATTTTCCTACACCGAACTTCCATTTGTAGAATTATTGAAATGTTTACTTTGTTACTTTGTGATTTTTATGACTTAAGTTTTGCTTGCCTAGAATCTCAAGTACTGAGTAAAAATACCAGAAGACACACTATTATTTGAGCCATTAATAATACATGGCAGAGATCTGTAGCATAGTCTGAAGCTCATATTTTATTAGTAGTTCAGATATCGGGAAACATCTTATATGTGATTTTAATCTAATTTCTAATCCACTTCAGCAACCTAGACTTTGTCTTCCAGTTGTTTTTAAGAATTATTTTAAAATACCATATCTGTTGTAGTATATGGCTTTAAGCTGATTACAAATCCTTTGCACTGTGCTAATGTTTAATATATACTTCTTGTGTCTATATTAAAATTACAAATGTAGGTTGGGAATTTATACTCTAATCTGTGCCAACACTAATGAAATTTCACTGGAGGTAAGCACTGAACTTCCTTGCAGTCATTCAGAATTTGCAGCTTTAATGAATTTTAAAAAGGGAGCTATCAGGTCTAATCATACTTCTAGCACTGAAAGAATTTTAAACACCGCTGAAATGTAACACAAAACCTCAGCCTCCAGAAAATGTCATTTTTGCTCTTTGGAAGTTGCTGAAGCAAAACAAATTTAATTTTATTGTACAGAATTAGGTTGTTAAAGCAATTAGGATTGCTATGCACACCAGTCACAGTCCCCAGGAAGCAAGTGAAAACTTAAACCATCGTACAGCACTTCTGTTTCGATCCCTGTCAGTACATATTTTATACAAGCATCTGCCTTGCACGCCGAGGTGATTGCATTTATGTATGTTTATCCTTTTACCGAACTTTTGGGGTCTGTGCTTTGTTTACTGTATTCAGGGTGTTTAAAAAGATGATAGAAGCCTGACATTGTTACCTGTATGAAGAACAGCAGCTTGTAAAATACAGTATTTTTAAGAGTAGTAGGTATAGTTAGCAAGACAGTACTTGTGGCTTTTTCTTTAATTTTGCTGTTATGAACTTGCATCGGAAATGTGATTTGTTTGCTGTTCATAATTACTTCCCAGTCAGAATTTTGTATGATGCCCGATGGTGACTAGAGTGACTGAAGTGCTCTTTCTCGATAGCTATACTAACATTATCAGATTTTAGAAACCTTCCTCTGGAGGCCAAAAATAAAAGTAATCTGAGAAGAAAAGACTTTCATATACACTCTCCAGGACTGTTGGTAAGACCTGTGATACGAAGTTGGACAGAGAGAGTCATAAATCTGCTTTATTTGGAAAGCTCTACATGTCATGTGGAAACACTAAGATTCCCCAGTTAGATATCAGTAGTTCAAAGCAAGATGGTCAAAGCCATGATTTAACCCTATAAAACTTTGAGCAATCAAACTCTGTGTACCAGACACTTGGACATATCTAGAAAGTATAGAAACTGCTACTACCAAGTTCTGAAGTGGGAAGGAATTCTCTTAATTACAGATGTTATTATATAGACTGTACATATGAAGTAGTAAAAATTAGTGTTACTGAGTAAGTCTGTAAACTTTCCTCCAGAGTACTAAATATTAATTTGGCAAATAAGCTTCTCTTGGGCTGAAAATGTGTTTTATTGGATAATCCTCAATTTGCAGAGAACAGACTTGGTGTAACAACCTTCCCCCTTATTGTTGCTATCACGGAATTTTTAAAATTGCAAAGGAAACCTTCAGAAAGAAAGGCCAAGAGAACAGTTTCTGAAATTATTCATCTTAAGACTTTTGATGCCATGTATATTGGTTAAAATAAAATTTTCTGTTCCTGGTACTTCCCTGGAACTGAATCTTATTTTTTAACCTCAGCTATACCACACCTTAATTTGAGAACCAAAGTAAAGATTTTATCAGCATAATATTTTACATTTTGCATCCTTAGGACCATTGTGGAGAGGGGCTTGAGAGCTGATTGGTTTTTTTTCCTTATGTGTTTATTCCATTTGATGCAGTTGGGCAGTAGCATTTTTCCAAAACAGTTGGAGATGAGGGCTTGTGATGTCTAATGCAGACTTGAGACAACAGGAAGGAGAGGGGCTTAGGTTTGAAAGGGGTCAGCCGTTATCAGAAGTTCTTTGATTAAAGGACATTGTTCAGCATTCCATACTTGCAGCATGCCATGCTTTTATGGATTACCAGCTAGTTATATCTAGGGGTCAGGGTTTTGTGTAGTTGGTTTGATGTTTCCTTAACATCAAATTTTAGGTTGCCTGATAACATGGTATTTTGTACCATCTTTTGTATAATCTGAGTGTGATTCTTTTGCTGTACTGTTTATTGCTTGTTTCAGAAGTATCTAGCTTTCTGGGACACCAGAAATACTTTTTATTAAAAATTCCAAGTATCTTCATTTGTCATTGTGTTTTTCTGACTGTTGCTGTTGAAGTGGGACTGCAAAAGAGCTCTCATTTTCTGTAGCTTTTGTTTCTTTTTTGCTGGATTGACTCAGCTCTTGAATACTGAAAGTAGGCAGCTATTGTCACAGGTGACTTAAATGTCTTGATACCCTGTTCAAAGAATTTATATGTCCTTTTGTCTTGCACACAGTTTGTACTGAAAATGTGAGCAGTGTTACTAAGGTTGCCTGTTAATAATGTTTACTCCAGACTGTATTTTGGTTTCTCTTGTCTTCAGTTCACGTTATTAAACCAAAGGTATTTTAAATGTTTTCACTCTATACACAGATATATAAGGTTTTGGTGTGGCATTTTTGTAGCTGGTACTTTTAAATTTGATGGAGGATATGTAGCTAATCCCACTGTGAATGTTCTTGACCAGTTTTTAAGTATTGGCCATCAACTCAATTTTGTGATGATTCTTCCTGATTAAGATTATTAGAGAGTGTGACATCATTTAGCTTACACATGATTGAGTGTAAAGTTGTGTTTTACTTCTTACAAGTCCTCACACCCTGGTTTTGACTTTTTTAGTGCTAATTAAATGGATATTATTCATCCCCTCAAATTGTTTCAGCACCTGTTGGTTGTATCCTATAGACTCAGGAATGTGAGTTTTCTTTCAGCTTGTCAGAGTTGAAAAGAGATGAATGTAGCTTTGAAAAGGCTCAGTGTTCAGACAAGCTATGGTCAATACAACTTGAATTAAAAAGAATTTGAATTATCTTCCGTCCACAGTTAAATTAGTGGTATTTGCAATTTTATTGTTCATAATGAGGCTTCCTTTTTGGGGATTGGTATTTCTGTACCGAGAAGTTGCCTTTTCAGAAAGGGAAATGTCGCTTTCTGAGGATCATTTTGCTAAATTTTTATCCACCTTTCTCTGAACTTCAGAGAACTTTTTTTTTTAAGTGGTGCTTTATATAAACCTGTCTGAATGCTAACTTTATGTGGCTTTATTCTTTGAAAAGCTGTTCTAAGTTGGGCACTAACTGAAGGCTTTACAGGCGCTAAGTAATTGTGGGGTACTTGCAGTGCTAGCCCTAGCACTGTGCAGTTTTTGATCAGCTTTTTTTGCCTAGTTTTTTTTTTTTTCTGAGTGTGTAGATGTTGAGCACTGGATGTTGAGCATAATGGTGGCATGCAATTAAGTGTCTTTTAAGGGAAAAAAAAATTTACTACCACAGAAATGCTTTAATTTAATTTTCTTCTTGGGAAGATTTTAGTAATAACTATTTTAGTAGCAGGAGCTAGACAGGAAACAAGTAAAGGAAATAGTTTTGTTGTTGTTGTATGCTGTGTGCTATTCCTCATGAAAATGAAAAGCTGGACATATTTAAAATTGCAAGCTGGCAAGGACTTGTGTAGGAGTTTATATTGCTGCTCCTCCCGAACAGAACTATAGATATTTAATTTTCAACTTAATTACGACATAAACATCCTTCCCTTCCTCCTCCAAACGCAAACATTTGGTATGAGAATGCTAGTGATTTTGGGTTTTGGTTTTGTGGGGATTTTTCTGTCTTGGTGCTTCCAGCGTGTAATAAAACTTAGAGGTATTTCCTATTATTTCCTCTCAGTATATTAAAAAAAATTACAGACAGTAACTTGAAAAATTAGTATATAGGTAATATGGTATGCAACTGTTTGTTAATTTTATGACTCTTTAATTAAGGATAACGTCTCACTCACAGAAAGGCAATGTGGTATAAAACACACTGTTACGTGGATTATATTTAAGAGATGAGTGGTTATATTTATCAGGACGCCAAAGCTCTTTAGCCTGAATCATCAGGAATAAGAAACCAGATTAAGGCGTGTGTAGTATAGTGGAATGTCATACTTGACTGTGGAAATTAATTATTATTCTCTGTCAGATCTGTATGTACGCCCACACAAGGATTTTTACTCTTGTATTTAATCCTTCCTGCTTTAATGCATACCTATAGGAAGTATTAAGAGTAGCTGCTAACCAGAATTGTCCAACCCTTATCCTAGGATTTTATCTCTGCTTGGATTTATCTAACTGCAGCTCCTGTCTGCTTTAGATAGTATCTTATGAAGGAACTCTATGTCAGACCTGTCTTCTCTGAACCCAGGAAGCAATGTTTACATAAAATGCCTCAATTTATAAACAATAAATGCAAATATCTTTACTTGCATTTAGCATATACTCAACTTCTTACAAACATGTTGTTTATAACAAGTTTTTCATGTTTAGTGTTTGTAGGATTGTAGGCATGGTTTATGTTGGAATTTTTCAGAATGAAAGAACAAATTAAAACTTGAGTGAGAGCTCTCGGAAAACTGCTTATTTTCAATTGTGTTAAGTGCAGAATCACCATGGTTTTGACTGGGGAATAGAAGAGATTTCAACATTAGTTTGAACAGTGCTCCTTTTCTAACGTTGGCATCTGAAGTCTACCAAAATATGTGAAACAGATTTGTGAGGGTTCTGTAGTTCTTAGTAGGGGAAGAAGCACTGTGTATATTTGGGTGAAAAGTTCCATTGTTCTGATGCCTGGGGACCTTAGGTGTTTTCTTATTGGTCCAATTACTCACTAATTTCTTTTCTTTTGAATATCTGTCATTAGATTTTCCTCCTGGATGCCTCTTCAAGCGTCTTGTGATGGAAGGGAAATATTTTTGAATTTATAATGGATTTTACACAATATCATAACACAAACTGGCCTAATAGCAGCATTTTGGTTTGAAGAGCATAAGCATTATTACAAATAATCATGACAACTTCTCATATGAATGGACATATCACAGAAGATTCTGACAATGAAGCAAAAAATATGGACCTTGTGTCTCCTGAGGAACCTCAGAAGCACAGAGAAATGGCTGTTGATTGCCCTGGGGACTTGGGCTCCAGGATGATGCCCATGCGGCGGAGTGCTCAACTGGAGCGAATCCGTCAGCAACAGGAGGACATAAGGCGCAGACGAGAAGAAGAGGGAAGGAAACAAGAACTGGACCTTACTGCTTCCATGAGGCTAAAGAAACTAGCACAAATTCCTCCTAAAACTGGAATAGATAATCCAATATTTGACACAGAAGAAGGAATTGTTTTGGAGAGTCCTCATTACACTGTGAAAACACTAGGTAGGTAAAATGCAATGAGTGCGCTAACAGGGTAGAGATTTATTGGATATTAATGCTCTTTTAGGCCACTGAAAACCTAATTTAGCTAATTTTTCATAAACAGATTTAAAGTCTTCTGGTCCTTTAGATTTCTGGTGGTTTGGGGTTTTTTTATTTAGCCAAACATGAGGCTATGTGCCTCAGCAAATGGCTTTTCAAAACTGATCCATTTGGGTAACAGTTAAATACCTTGTGGATAATAATTAATTCAGTCAGTGTCTCTATCTTCTTAAGGCTGGGGAAAACCATGTAAGTAATATCCAATTTTATGATGTTTGAACTGTAGACCAGAATAAGGAAGGAATAGACAGAGATTGTCATTTAAAATAAAAATGCAAGAGTTGTTAATACTTTAAAGAGAAACATGCTAGTGGTTTTTTCCCATTCTGTCTTGCATTATCAATTGCCACCTAATATAAATGTCACACCAATACATCTCTTAAAGTATTGGTGTTGATAATGAAAATCTGCTTACACACTGATGAAAATGTAATGTTAATAATTTTTGAAAAAATAGATGCTGAATTTATTCGTTTTGTAGTTGTCATTGTTTTAGCTATGGTTGTTTAGGGAAAGTTTCTAACCTTTCTTCCTCAAACATAAGTATTTTAAATAAAATGTGGTGTGTCACTGGAGTGAAAAAGACGCACTGGGAATTTGTGGGAGTCTATTTCAGATTTCCAAATCCATACCTGTTCAGAGATCCAGATTGCTTTATAAAGGCAGCCTTTTTTTCTGGACTGCACTGAAGTTTCTTGATTTTTTTTTTTTTTTTTCCTATTGGCTGGTAGTTGAGAATACAGAGTAAAAAATAGCTATGAAATTGGTAATTTCTTCTTTTTCACTTCATCTCTAGTATTTGTGTGCCCAAGCAGCAATTCTGCTAAAGACGTGTCTCTGCTCCATAACCTCTGGTAATCCGTATTGTACAAATCCCTCTTTAGGAAAATTTAGATTGAAAGGGTCATCAGGAAGTCATCCTGTTCAACCTCCTGTGGAGAGCAGGGTTAGTTACAAACAAGGCGGGTGTACCTTGTTTTAGTGCATGGCTTGTCAGCTGAGAGATCTCTTTGTGGGAAGGAGATTCTGTACTTAACTTTATAAAGTGTTAGGTATTGGATTGTAAAATTCTCACCTTAGAGGGAACATGAAGCAGAAGATACAAAAATGGATGTCAAACAGTAGAAGTGACTTCAGTTAGGACTTGCTTAGCCACAGTGGCCAAAAGCTGTGAAGACTGCTGGAGGAATTGGAAATTGAAACTAGAGGAGGGAGGAAAGAGTGACTTGGAATTGGAAAGCTGGGGCTGGGTTTCATGCTGGAGGTGGTGAGAACTTGGAGGGAGGATTGGTGCAAAGCAGCTACCCATGGAAGCTGGTAGGGATGAGAAGTGAGTAACATGCATCAGTCTGACAGACCTGAGAACCAGTTAGGAGCTGGTGTAGACTGAAGCTGTTTGAACAGGAGAAATAACAGTGAAGAAATTACTGTGATGACAAAAGGTGGGTTTTCAAATCTCTCAGTAGGGAGTTCAGAAGCGTACGGGCTGTGGGAGAAGCTGAGAGATTGTCAAAGACAGTGTTTGTGAAAAGCTGGAAGAGGAAACTAGTTTTGGCTCAGCAAGAATAGATGATGGGAAATTGATACTGAATGGAAGCTAGGATTCTTTGAATACTAGGTGTAAGAAGAGAAATGTCAAACATTGGGGACAAGAAGGTTATAGAGGTGTGTGTGTGGAAAGAGGTAAATTAGGAAATAATACATGGTGTAAGGTGCATCTTGAAGAAAAATGATTAGGTGACTTTGTCCACTTTTGTAATCGAAGTTTAGGTCTTGTCATCTGGATCAGTAAACTTAAGATTTAAGAAGAGAGGATTTATGGTTCAACTTCCCAAGAGCCAGCAGTGCCTTTGTGGCCAAGAAGGCCAGTGGGATCCCAGGCTGCATTAGGGAGAGCATTGACAGCAGGTCAAGGTGATCGTGCACCTCTACTGAGCCCTGGTGAGGCCTGACCTGGAGTGCTGTGTCCAGTTCTGGGCTCCTCAGTGCAAGAGACAGGGAGCTCCTGGAGCAGGTCCATTGAAGGGCAACAAGAGAGCACCTCTTACAAGGAAAGGCTGTGGGAGCTGGGCCTGTTCAGCCTCAAGAAGAGGCGACAGAGAGGGGACCTCATCAATGCCTATCAGTATCTGAAGGGAGGGTGTCAGAGGATGGATCTGGGCTCTTCTTGGTGGTGCCAAACAGTAGGACAAGAGGCAATGGGCAGAAACTGATGCACAGAAAGTTCCACCTGAACATGAGGAAGAACTTCTTTACTATGTGGGTGACTGAGCACTGGACAGATTGCCCAGAGAGGCTGTGGAGTCTCCCTCAATGGAGATACTCAAGAACTGTTTGGATGCAACCCTGTGCCATGTGCTCTGGGATGGCCCTGCTTGAGCAGAGAGATTGGATGAGGTGACCCATTGTGGTCCCTTCCAACCTTACCCACTATGTGATTCTGTGATTAAGAGTAGCTTTTGATTATACTCAAGTATGATGTTGAACTGTTGCAAACATAGGAAAAATAGTTCTAAGTAAAATACTGTGGGTTTTTAAGCTATGTAGTTCCTAAAGAATCTGTATTCACTCACTAGTGTTGTCAAAAGCCAAGTTAAAATTTAAATTTAGTGAAGTGCTTCTGCAGTAGCTTGAACTCTTACAAAATTTTCTTCTACTCTTACACATGTCCTTTTTCCAGTTTCTGGGTTAATCTTTCTAACATTTCTAACACTGCATCTGTCTCTTTCCCTCTTTCCACTTGTACTGTCCAGGTTAGAGTGCTTAGTCACATTCTCTGAGATTACTAAGGAAAACCCCAAATAAACCTGAACAGGTGCTAGTGAATTACAGAGATGTTCAACTATCCTTTGGTATTTTTTAAAATACTGATTTTAATTTTGCTTTTGTGTGTGTGTGTGTTAATCCATAGAGCTTGTCCTGAAGATACATCTTTTAAGTAAGAATATTGACCTATGTGTCTGTATTTTTAGTTTGGAAAATGTTTTGTAAGTGCCAGTGTCTAATTTGGCAGATCCTTGCCAAGTCTTTAATGTTTTTGTCATCATAAAAGAAAGCAGACTAGATTAAAGAAATTGGAATTTATATATGAAAATAAAACAGGACACTTAACCAAAAGAATTTTAAAGGGCATGTTTGTTATCAAAACAGCATATGATTTAGACAGCTGTTTAGTTGGAAATAATATTCTCTGCACCTAGCACATGTACCTGTAAGTATTTACTGGCTTTTTCACAGCAATATGCATCCATAAAATGCAGACTTTTTCTGTTTGCTACAGTTCATTCAGCTAATTTAGTTAAATGAGTAACTGACATTTCATGGAAGTAAGCCTTTCTGAAGTAAGCCCTTTCTGGCTACAGTGATGATTTTTTTTTTTTTTAAGCTGACTATGTTTTGCTTTTACTCCTTGGCCAAAACTTATTTATAAATATGTTATAAATAATCTTTCTGAAATACTGTTTTATCCAACTCTACTTTTCCTAGCCATGAGATTCAAGTTATGTTTGAAGCATTGAAGTGCTAGTACCAGCTCATAGATTACAGAAAAGTTTAGGAATTAAGACATTGGTGCTGACATATAATAAAGCCTATCTTCTTAAGTTTGCTCTTCTTAATGTTTTGTTTAAGGTGATAAAAAACATATATTTTCTTTACTTCATTTTCTAATCTAACATGTTAAGCTGTGACTGCAGGTCCTCCCCTGCAGTTGCATACTTTTGCCTTGGCAGTCTTTTGATTAATGTGTATATCTCACTGTGCTCAGTCACATTCCAGCCATTTCATAGTCTAATGGAAAAAGGCTGCAACACTTCTTGTAAAAGACGACTTGACAAAACCCAGTATTTGATTGCTAATTGATCTGCAATTAAAAAATGGACTTGTTCTGCAAAAGAACCCTGACATTTCTGTGAGTAAATGCAGATGTTGGTCTTACTGAACTTTTTTTCTTCAAGTCAACCCTTTTAATAGGATATATCTGGAGATGGAGTCTTTTGTTACCTGGTGCTTTTTAAAATTATGTTACTTTAAAAAGACCAAAACCAACAAAAAAAGAAAACCAAACCCTGCACCGAAATCTTGTCTGTGATTTGGACTTTAGAAGCAGGAACCTAAAGAGAATTAGGCATGCGTAAAGCCAGATTTGTATGTGGTTTTATGTGTATGCTTTTTTATTAAACAAGTGACTAGGAAATGGAGTGCTACCTGTTGAGGAATATTTCATTTCACTCCTTTCAAGCATTATTTCTGTTTTATAATTGTGTTGAGGTGGGTATTTGTTTACTGTTTCATGGTGGGGGGAAGTCACTTGGTAAAAAGCTTTGGTATCCAGCAGACGAAGCCTCAGTGTAGAAGGGAATTATACAGGGAAGAGAGTACAGTGGTAGTTTGTAAGAAAGGGCATCGCAGAAGGAACTAGCAAAGGGTTGAAAAGAGAATTTGTAAAGACATATAGGAACAGGATGTCTTTTTTATAGATACAGAGTGAGATGTCTGTCTTTCTGTATGAATTTATACCTTACATGCAACATGTATTAGAATTGCATGTGTATATATGTGTGTGTATTTGAATTTTCAGATATGTAAGAGAGAGTTCAGAAATGATGGACTAAAATAATGCATAGGAAGAGATAAAAGAAGCGAGGTTCTTTTCTAACATCTCACTGCTTTTTGAATCCAGTAACTGTAACAAATAGCAGAACTTTGAGTTGGTATGTTTTTTAACCAAGCAGGTGTCAGTAGGAGCTGTACAATAACATCTGTTTTACTCACTTTTTTTTTCTTTGTGCTTGAAAATAGTGCACTTCCTCAGACTTGGGAGAATGAGTTGAAGAGATACTTCAGTACTCTGCATTCTCCATGAGAATTTTGCCAGCTGCCAGTGTCCTATTTAGCAAATATTCTCACTTGCGGAGTGTTCTTTAGCCTTCTCTCCAAATGGCATTTCTCCCAGTGTGATAAGCAGTATATTGTGTACACAGTTTCCTAGTGAGACATTGGCTACCTTAATTAGTGTTGTGAGCCGTGCTGGGTATCAGCAGTGGAATATCCTGCACAGCCAGTATCCAAGCTTTCTGTGCAGCTTTTGTCCTACCGCCCTTTGTTTCCTTGGTGGTTCCAGGAAGAAGCCCTTGACCTTTGGTGGGTAGGATGTTTTTAGCATGTGTGAAATGGTTTTGGAGGGGTTTCTATTACTTTTTTTTTATTGTCCTGCAGACAGTAAAATAGAAGAGTAGTAGCCCTGGTTTGTTTGTTTCCTTTTATAATACAGAAGACTAACTTGCAAACTCAGACTTGAGTCTGACAGCTTGTACGTAGGTATGGTTTGTCCAAAATGAAAACAATTAAACTTGTTTGAAGTGCGTATTTTGTTAGGCTTTATGGTTTTCATGTGCCCATTTATCAACCATTTTTTATGTTGTGCTCAAAAATTTTGAGTCTGGGCTTGTGTTCAGTGTACTAATGAATTTGTGGTTAAAAATACATAGGGGAAACTTCTTGACAGAAGTATCCATGTTAGTGATTGGTATCTACTGTGATATTTCATGTAAAAAATGCAACTTAGCTGATGTCCTGAGAGTGCTCCTAATTTTATTAGCTCATAATGAATAAATGAAGGTTGCTAAAACTTTAAAATTATTCTCAAAGCTGATATTTTGGTATCAGTAAAGAAGACTGACCTCCGTATCAACTGGCAGTTTTAAAATTTGGGGTTTTCTTTGTTGTTCATTTTTTTTAAATACCAGGGTTCAAAAGTTCTAGCTTACCTGAATTTATTAGAATATAAGATAGCTGAGCAGCTTCTCATGGCTGAACAGATTTTTTCATATAATGTGTGAAAACATGTACATTATTTCAGGCCCAAAATATGCCTTTTTTTTTGTCTGCTTCAGAATTTCTTACCTGGGTTTGATTCATATTCCTCATTTTAGGTGGTTTCTCAAGTACTTGATTTTGAGAAGTGGCCTATTTAGCAGAAATTTGGTTTGGTTTAACATAATGTAAAAGTCTTTGAAAAGCACTTGTGAAGTATCAGATCAGTTCTTGAAACTCAAGAATGTAATATTTAGTATTCTGCAAACATATAGAAACTGGTTGTTAAAATATGTTAAAATATTTTACTGCCCAAGCAGAACTCATATTCTTGTAGGTAAAAGATGTGGAATTCTTTTTGCTATAGATAACTTCCAAAACTCATAGATGTTCATAGATGATATTTTTTCATCCTTTTTATTTTAACGTGCTAAGACTGAGCATAATTTTATGTTTATAGATCAAGTGTAGTTTACTTACCAATATTCATTGCATAAGTAAGCAATTTATAGTTGAGATACACAGACATCTACCATATATGATAGATACACACAGAAAGGTGAACCCAAGGTATCGGTGAATATTCAGTGCATTAAGATGAGCTTAGCAATAAAGCCTTACTGCTATTACTGACTTGGGGACTTTTTTTTTTCTTTCTCTTTTTTTTTTTTACTCTTTTTATTCAGTTACAATCTGCTACAGAAAGGTTGGAATAATGGATAACTAATAAACTCGCATATATCACCGCTGGTTTAGAAACTGAAGAGCAAAAAAATTTTTGTATAATTCTAAATATTACTTAATTATCATTCTTGTTAACTTACATCTTATTTGTATTTTGTTATTTCTTACCTAGAAGTGGAAGAACTGTTAAATTCTCTTAAGCATATCCAGCACGTTTTGGTAGACCCTCAGAGTCAAGAGGATATCTCGCTCATTTTACAGCTTGTTCAAAATACCGATTTTCAGAATGCATTTAAGATCCACAATGCTGTTACCGTGCACATGAACAAAGCCAGCCCTCCGTATCCTCTCAGCTCCAATGCACAAGAACTAGCACAAGAGGTATGTACAGTATGCATCCCTGGGATGTACATGAAACCTGTAATCATAGCTGCTGTTGAAATACGTACTTGTCAAGCTTGTCTGAGTGACTGAATGTTGAATATGAAAGGGGTTATAAGAGTCACTGACTGGAAATCTGGAAAAACCGGATACAGCAAACAGTAACCAGAAAAATATTTTGGGGGTAGAAACTCCCTCTTCAGCATGGATAGATATGTAACAGAGAAGGTACTATGTTTAAACATAGGAAAAGGGAGTGGTTTTGACAATCTAACTCCCTTTCCGTTGGTATTCTTTATTTCAAGCATTCAGGAATTGAGTTGCAGTTCTCTCTTATTGTGACTTTCCTCTGAGTTGAGCCATGGTTCTTAGGTTGGGATGCATCTCTGAAAATACGAGCATACTGGAAACAAGCATTTTGCTTTAAACTGAGGAACGGATCCCTTAATACTTAATTTCAATGTTTTAATTACTGCTGTGATTAAACTTTTTTTTAGTCTGACAGATGACAGCTCTTTTATAAGAGCTGATACATTTACATTGGTAAAGTGTTCTGAGGGGTCACTCAGTAATCTTTGTCACAATTTTCCATGGCTTGGTGCAAGTATGTATTGTGGTGAAGTGTGGCAATGTCTTAGACCAATGTATGTTTGTTAGCTTTGGCCTAGGTAGCTTGAATACCAGCATCAGTGGAAGCCTATAGCACTGTAGTGTTCAGCAAAGCCAGATCCAGGGGCTGGGTAAAGGCACCCAGCATTTAGCACCCACCAAACCAAACTGACTCAGGTATATGGGTTGGAGTATTTCAGTATGGCAGCAGGTGGTGGGTCTTGGTGGGGTTTTTGGGTTGATTGGTTGGTTGGTTTGGTTTAGTATCTGCTTTTCTTTCTCCTTGAAGCATTTTTTTTCAACAGCTTTTTCCACTCTCCTTTGTTTACTAGACTTTAACCTTGTAAGCCAGCAGCATTGTAGCAAGCTTGAAGTTCTTTCGCGGAAGAAATTACTGACTCTTGAGGGACATAATTTAAACACAATCTAAAGGTGCAGGTGCTGATTAAACTTCAGCTTAGGATTTTCGCATTTAGGTTTGTCAGCAAGACTGTGCCAAAAGCAGGTGGAAGTACTTAAGAATATTCTGTGAATCTCTGTAAACTTTTAATCAACCCACTGTAATCATATGTTTGCGGTGCATGTGAGCTTCCCTCTGGCTTGCTTATTCATCAGTCTGTAGCCTGCTTCGAAATCCTCACTCGGCTTCTTCCGTGTCTGTGAGTCTGAAGGAACCTTTTCAGTTACCTTCTGTTTGTGAACTACTCCCCCAAACACCCACTTTACATAGGCCTAGTTTAGGATTTCATTCAGATACAATGAATTTTGAACCTCCTTTTATAATACAGGGTGTTAAAGATGTAACCCTTAAGAAAGCTGGTTCTTTCCCTTCATGAATATGATGACATTTTATTTGCTGCTTAATACAAATTTCCAATAAGATAATATGCCTAGGAAAACTCTAGGTCTATTTCCACACTTTGACATTTCTCCCCATTTTTCGCTACCTGTTACCTTCCCAACATTTTCTTCTCTTTTTTTTTCAGGTGACTTGGTAAATCCTAAAATCAGAAGGTGGTGCAAAGCCACTTTTGTGTCTCTTACCAGTCTATGAAGAAGGTTAAACAAAAAGAAAATATTTCATTAATCCAAGATTTTTAAACCAGCGCAATTTGATCATTATCCATGAGACTGTTACATAAAAGACAAACGTATCACTGCACTCATTTTGACTCTTCATCTCCCACCCCTGTCTTGTCCAGCACTGAAGTTCCTGAAAACTCAATATATTGCAAATGGCTTTTCCCGTTTTCAGATGTACTCTAGTTTCTTGTATATTATTCAGCTTCTTGTATATTTAAGTGTCTTGTATTTTGCAGTATGTTAAATAACATCCTGAAATGACAGAGCCAGAAATTCAGGACATATATTTCTGTGTCTGACAGAAGGATCTCAAGAGGATACCTTGAGGCCTGCATTCACATCACTCTGTACTTCCTTGTCTTGACTGAATAGAAGATCTTATGCTTGGTTTTCAGATCTTTTATTCATTTTGGAAAGGTTTCTGTATTTGTTATGGTAGCACTATGGGAGGAAATTATTTCTGCTTTAGAAAAGTTGGTGGTGTTTTTGTTTTGGTTTTTAGGGTTTGTTGTTGGTGTGGGGTATTTTTTAATCCTGACAGTGTGTTTATCTTGCATGCCCAAGTATTTTCTTGTACTCTCATTTTTGGTTGTCTTTTGCTTTTTCTATCTCTAAGCATGGGAAACTCCCCCAAAAAGCAGCTCATTACTTACTTCAGGGTGTTTTTGAAAAGACACTTGCAAAAGCCTGGATTTAAGATACTGATAACATCTCAATGATAAAAGCCAGAAGGCATCACAAGAAAGAAAAATAGAAGATAGATGCATAACATTAAGTAGCAGGTAGTGCTAGTGTGCATATTTTAGTGTACAGGTCATGAGTAACAGTGTATAACTCTGAAACTGTTTGGAGTGTGTGCCCCAGTTTAAAGCTACAGATGTGTTTTGTTTGAGGCTTTATACTGTGGAAGAGAACATCTCTAACAGGAGAAGGCATTTAACAACACAATTTCACAATGCGATATGAAACAGTCTCCCTTTTAAAAAAGTAATAATTAATATTATTTAGGTTTTTTTAATTTTCCAGTCCTCTTTAGGAAATTCTTAAAATTGGTAGTATACATGTACAGTTAACTTTTCCCACCAATTCTGATAACCAGACACTAAGAACTCAAGATTTTTCTTTTCTTTTTAAGAAACTTCCAATTGAATTAAAAAGGTGGAATTAAGCACTTGAGCTTAAGGAATTTGAGAAAGCTTATCGTCATATAATGGGGTGTACTCCAAGTCTCAAATAAAAATAGCCAGTAAACATCAAGTGTAATTAAATTGATTTTAAATCCATTTAAATTTGACCAAGATGGGGGCAAGGATTATGGCAGCATGGTCTGAATCTTGACCTTGTAAGAATATTTGATGTAGCATTCAAGACAGTTTATAACTTGGCCTGTAACAGCACATACCAAATACCTTAAAGACGTTCTTGCTATTAAATATATTTAATAGGCTCAATTTATACAGACTATGTTCCTGAATGTTTTGGACTTACTACTGTTTGCTTCTGCAAAATCAGGCAAATAAACCAGATTAGCAGTGTTGAGGGGATGCACTGGAAGCTCATAACTTCTGGTATAAGTGCACTAGAACGTGTATGTATGTTCCATCTGACAGTCCTGCTCACCTGCCAGTAAACAACAACAAAATTTTGCAGGTGCAGTTAATTTCTGCACATGCCCCTGTTATACATGCCTACAGATTGTGGTGTGTGGAATGAAACTAAATTGATAGCTTTTGGGGGGGTTCTTCAATTAAAGTTAGCATGATTAACAATAAAAACTAATCTGAAGAGTTAAGAAAATACAGCTGTTGCCATGTACTCAGTGTGGATTGCTTATGCTGTATGTAGTGTGTCACTTTTGGAATGACAGGCTTCTTCAAATTTCATAGTCTGATAAAGCTGTGGCATTCATTACCGTGAGTTACAAAGGACTCTAACATGCAGCATTACTGCTGTAATAAGGGGTATATAGGGCAGCCTGAAGCTTTCCTAGAGCTTCATTAAATAAACAAATGAGATATGTGTCTTTTTTCTTAAAGAGGGGGGGATATTAAAATTTTGAATAATCAAATTATTCAAAGCAGAAATTCAACTTGGATAAAGGATGTTTACTGCACACAGAGTAACTGGTTGAACCAGATTGCTTTCTTTTCCACTGTCAAATCCCCAACCTCTGACCTTGCATTCAGAAGATTGTGTTCCTTGCAAGACTTCCAAGTTGCTTTCTGAGTAGGTTTTCCTGTAAAAAGATAATAAAGATTTGATAAATAAGGCTTTAAGGCTTCTTGTGGCTTCTGCAAGAAAGGAATTTGAGGTCCCTTGAAAGTTAGAACTTAAATAAACCTCTATGAGAAAGTCTTTTGTATAGAAGAATCTTTTCTTTCAAAACAGAGGAAAACTTGTCAGTGAAATACGTCTTTTGCAGTGTTCTGTTTGCTATATGACATCCTAGAATTCAGTTTAAGCCAGGTGTGATAGCTTCCTGTCTAATTCAGAGGTATGACTCAAGTCAGGACTTTGTGAAGCTGAGCTCTTTCTGTTCTCTATGATTTTAAAGAAACCAGTTTTAAAAATTATTTAAATCTGGCTTCTGTGACCATTTAAAGCTATACTACATTTGCTCACCATGAGGCATGTTCTAGGGATGTCAGAAGGAAGGCTTTTGGAGGTTGTGCCAGGTTTATTGTGAAGCACAGGAACGTGCTCAATGAGACACTTTACTTGGTGATGTGAGGATCTTGCTCCATGGGATCAGCTCATTTAGTGGCTTCTAGAATTTAAAATAATCTTGACTTGGAAGTTTTCAGTGCTGTTATCTTGTAGCATCCAAGATAGTTGTTAGCATTTCTGTAGAAAATTGTTCCTAGTATAGAGGCTTTTCAGACCTTTAGATACTGTTAGATCGTACAAAAAGATGAATTATTTTCTCTTTGAAACTTTCGGTTTCTTGATTCTCTGATGTCACGTTACTTCATCTGTAAGAGCCAAAAGCTCTTGTAAAAAATGTTCTCTATTTCTCTGAAAGCTGCTGCTATGATTTGTATAGTCTACTCTTGAAGTCTTTTGATTCATTTGTGCTGTTGGACTTGTGTGCCTTTGGTCATATTAGGCCAGAGGATAATGGCTTTGGAAAGTATCTTCAGCCTCACTTTTATGTAAGAGGACTTCCCTGCTCTTGGCTCTCTGTATGAGCATACCAGTATTTGCAAGAGATTATTACAAGGCTCATTTGGTAACTATATGAGAAGGAAAACCTATTTTGGCAACTGAAGTTGCTTGAGCAAAAACCATCCTTGTGTTAGTGTGGATTATTTTGGAACCAGCCAAAGAAACCAGGTTTTCAGGGAGGGCCTTTTGAAGTTTTGATTTGTACACTTTCTGAGACAGGAGCTCCAGGATGCATTGCAAAGCCTGTCTCAGAATCTTTGGCCTTGCTGTTGGTGGAAATAGTTTCTGTAATAAGAATATGATAATCTGCTTTTAAGCAGGAAAGCTAGTCACCTTAATAAGAAATTACTTTAGTTTAAAAGCCCAGCATATTCTCATAATACACTTCATTGTGACTGATTTCACTGACGTGAAATCACTAACTTGCACTAACTTTCTAGAATTCAGGTTTTTGTGTGTGCATCTTTGTGATACCTGAGCTCATTGCCAATCTCTGGTACTGACAAATCTGTGTGAGGTACTGGATACCAACTTAGATTTGGGAGATTATTACTGAGGAAAGGTGTGCTGGGTTAGTCCTGTGGTCTCATTGTGTGTTTTCCTAATGTGCACCAGATTAATCAATCAGCAGTAGTGTAGCAACTACGTGGATATACTTCACTTTCAGTGAAATGAATAATTGCAAGTAGGGGGTTGTGCTTGAGTAGGAGAGGGAGGATTGATATATCACTGGCTAGATTAAGAGTTTTACTGCTTGATTTCTGTTTAGGTACAGAGTGTTTTGAAACCCAGCCACCACAAGGATGGACAGGAGCTTAATGCTTTGCTGAATGCCCCTCACATGCAGGTAAAACTAAATGAAACTTCTAGTCTGATGGATCTATTTCTTGATGCTTGTTTTCAGTGTAACTTATTTTTTGCCTTGGGCTGACTGGGCAAGGGTGAATTTTATTCCTCAACCCTCATTTTTCTAGGATAAGGAATTTGAAGTTTCCAGAAACTATTGGAACTTTTTAATGAAGTGTAGTGCATGATTGTATTCAGCCTTTGCCCTGGTCTATATCTGTTACAGGGTAATTTGCACATAAACAATGTAGCAGTAGGTCAGTGGGAACAGGGCAACACATGGGCTGCTTTGCTTACCTGTTTTTACCTTTGGCAGTTGTTTCATGCTTACCATAGGGTGCGTAAAGGAAATTTTGTTCTGGGGTGGTGATGTAAAAGTAGTTTTCACTGCAAAACTTATTCTGAGACTGCAGACACATACATAGTAAACCAACGTCTGTTTTTTTAGTACAGATAAGATAGAAGTACAGTCACAGTTGTGTTCAAAATTGCTTTTTTATTATTTTCCAGTCTGAAAGTTTTGAAAAAGAGTAGGTGCTGTGTAGCTGTGATAAATTATTTTTTTTTATTGCTTGAGTCAGTTTGCAATGTTCTATGACCTGCAGAGACTTGAAATTGCAGAATATCATCTACTGTTTTGTATGCATATCAAGTATCATATTTTCTGTAACTGAGCTGATTTTGTTTAACGCTAGGCACTTCTACTGGCTCATGATAAGGTTGCAGAACAAGAAATGCAACCAGAGCCTATGACAGATGAAAAGATTTATGAGAATGTTGGCATGTATGGAGGGGAGACGGTTAAAATAGTCCGCATTGAGAAAGCTCGGGATATTCCGTTGGTAAGTACTGGTGCTCACTCAGTTACGTGTAAAGGAAGTAAGCCTTTTTGTCCTTTCCAGATTGATATGAAATGCTTGGAATCCAAATGCGAAGGTAATGTTTAACTTGTAAACACTCTCCCTCCCTCCAAAGTGAGAAATAGTTATAGACAGTAAACTTGTGTTTGACTTGAATTGGGCAGTAGCCATACTACCGTGTAAAATCTGTACAACTTCTGTCAGCTTGTGTTTTGCCAGATCTTCTTGGCAAGTCACTATCCCAAGCCTGCTGCAAGAGAGCTTAAAACCTTGTGCCAACCAGGTGTAGGTTTTTTGGCTGTCTGGTTTCTGGTTTTGGGGTTTGTTTAGCAGTTATCATCTGCTATTTGCATCATTCAAATAAAAGTTTCCTTAGGACTCTATTTCTAAAAAAAACTAATGAATCTTATGGTGTGGAGCAATTAAACTCTTCAGTCTTTAATGTTGGTTGAAGGAGTTAAGAAGTGGGTTTTTTGAACTGGGGCATTGTGTGTATGCATCCAAGCTGTTACTTGCATTCTCTTTCAGCATGGTTTTTCCACTGGCTTGAAATAGATACAATAGATGGCTTTGAGTTTCATATATGTAATAAATTCAGAATGTGTTGCTACTACACAGGGTGCTACTGTTCGCAATGAAATGGATTCTGTTATCATTAGTCGAATAGTCAAAGGAGGTGCTGCAGAGAAGAGTGGGCTGTTACATGAAGGGGATGAAGTTCTGGAGATCAATGGCATTGAGATCCGTGGAAAAGATGTTAATGAAGTTTTTGACTTGCTGGTGAGTTGAAATACTTCATGTTTTCTCTGCAATAAATCCTCATTTTGTAAGTCTGAAGCCTGTTGGCTCTACTTGTCATTTTACTCATATTTAGTCTCAAAAGTATTTCCGTTCTGGTGGCTGGTGTTCATATGTGGAGGGCATTTCAAGTTTTCTTTCTGATGCATAGGAGGATACTGACAAGTATAATGGTAGTTATCTGCAAAAATGAAGGCTACAAATGTGGAAGTATCAAGCTGTTACCTTTAGACTTACTTCTAATGATTTCTAAGAAAAACTTTGTTTAGCTCTGAAAAGCCATAATCTTTCATCTTTGCCTCTGGTTCAGTCCACAATTATTAAATGTGTGGCTGGTTTGGGGGTAGATTTTTCATAGCAGCTTATATGGTGCTGTGTTTTAGGCTGGGTTCAGACTGAAACAGTGTTGATAATGCAACAGTGTTTTAGCTGTTGCTGAGCAGTGCTTGCACAGTGTCAAGGCGTTCTCTGTTTCTCACTCGGTCTTGTGCCTGCAAGTAGGCTGGGGGTGAGCAAGAGGTTGGGAGGGGACACAGCTGGGACAGCTGACCCAAATTGACCACAGTGATGTGTCTTGCCAAGTAATGTCAGGCTGAGCAGTAAAATCTGGGTGGTGAGTGATTGCTTTTACCTCACTTGTTGAGTTGGGGTTTTTCCACTTCACTTGTTAGACTGTCTTTACTTCGACTCATGAGATTTTTTTCTTTCATTTGGTCTTCCGATTGTCTCCCTCATCCTGCAGGGAGAGAGGAGTGCATTAGGAGCTGGTCGGTGCTTAAGTTTCTGGCCAGACTTAAGCCACCACAAATTGTATCACCACGGACCTTCACATGACTAGACTTGTTACTCTTTCCCTCCTGATAAAAGCCCCCTATTGTCTAGCAGTTTACTTGCATAGGTGTTTTCTTGTTTATTACACCATTCATGACAAAATTATACTTTAGTTTAAAAGCAACTAGGCAAGAAATCCATCAGGAATTAGTAAATGCAGAGGTACTCACTTTCAAAAAACCCTGTGAGACAGAATGTCTAAAGCTGTCAGTTACCACCAGTATTTTCTCTTACCCAATTGCACTTCTGTCATACTTTTCCCTGGTACCTGCTTTGGATCAGTGTCCAAGACACCTGGAACCTGACTCTGAATCTTTGGTCCAGTTGCAGCAGACCTTCTTTCAAGACCATTCTGTCAGAGTGAAAACAGATGAAAATTACATTTTTTTAGATGCTAATTTACACAAAACATTGTAAATATCAACTAGGACTTATTTAGTAGGGGTTTGGGGGGGGGGAAGTGCAAGAAACATATTTAGTAAATCTTCAAATTACTTGGTAGATTTATGCTCTAGAGACGAATCAGAATCAGGACAAAGACTTAGGTTCAGCTGTAGGAAAATTTCCATCTTGAGTTGGACTTTTTTGCTGAAATTTGCTGATAAAATTTTTCATCTATTTCATACAGTGAGATCAAGTGGAAGGAAGTAGAGGCAGAAATGTGTGAGGTGTAGGGGTTTTTGTTTTACTGCTCTTAAACTGCTTAGAAAGATGCTTACAATTCTGTGAAAAGCCTTGAATGTCCATGGGTTTTTTGGATCAGAACTATCTGAGATTCGTCATGTTTTGTAATTGTCTCCATTGCCATCTGTATTTTTTTAAAGCCATATTTAACTAAGTCCTGTGCTTCTGAAAAGAAGGTTTTGTAGGTGGTTAACTGGTAGTTCAAGTCTGGCAGTTTAATTCTCTGTAGAAAGCTTATTCTGCTCCTGAGCAGCTCCTGCAACCTAGAGTTAAAAAACAAAAGATGTAAAGCCACAATACATTAGCATAAGAAAAAATCACTTGCTGAAAATTAAAAACAAAATAAACACAACTTAGTAGGTTTTTTAAAATATATTTTTAATACAACTAATTTTAAATACTACTTTTAGTTCTGTAATAAGAGTTATTTATTTATTTATTAAGTTGTCATTTGTATTTTGTAATGTGGAAATGAAGTTCTAAAGTGCTTCAGACCCCCCGAAACACTTAAGACAGGCACAGGAGAAGGAAATTACTTCCCTCCTTAGTTTTGCCTCACTGCTTGCTACTCAAGTGATAATAAACTACACGTGACTTTTAGACTAAGATTGTTCACATGATCACTGTGAGATTATAGACATTCCTCATGGAACTGTGCATGCTGACTGAAAATCATGGACTTTCCTCTCTTGCAGCCTCATCTTGTTATGTTCAAGTTACATTTACTTTATTTAAGCCTTAGTTCTGTATTTTCTGAGATACATGCATTTTCTTGTTTTATGCAGGATAAATTGTTGTGTTATGCTTCGTAGAATGGTGTACAGGAAGTGAAACACCTGTAAACCTTGTCACAGGTTGTCACTTGCACTTTATTGAGATATTTTTTGTGTGCAAACACATTCTGCGTATGAAAGTATGTAAACAAATAAGATAAAGACAAGACATGTATTATGTTCTACTTTCTTAGCAAGAGTGACTACAGTATTGGTGTTGAATACTTTACATATGCAAGATTTGAGTATGTTAGCTAAATTTTTAAACAGTGTTTTGTATTCTTTAGTAATGTTAACAGCATAAAATCATAGTAGAAATGTTTAGATTTGAAAACACTGTTCCATTTAAACAATTCTAGAAAAATTACATTTTTTAATATATTTTTTCATTCCAGCGTAGACCCACTTGCTGGTATTTTTGAACAGAACAAGAGAATATTATTATCCGTTTCTTCTAAGTCTCTGCTTGACAGATCGGCAGCTGCTCCATTTCAAATAGAAATAGTTTATATTCAGGAAAGCTAGGCTTTTAAAATCTGAGTATCCACATTTAGCTTTCTAGTCTGACTGAATCACTGCATCTGTATCTATACTATGTATTTTAAACCAGCTAAGGAGTAGATGATGCGCTGTTAGGAACAACTTTTAATGGGAATTTTTAAAGCATTTTCTGAAATATTTATTAAAATTCTTAACCTTAAGCCATATTTTGATACTGTATATGAAGAGTCTATTTTTCCTCTCAGGCTGACATGCATGGTACCCTGACCTTCGTGTTGATTCCCAGTCAGCAGAGCAAGCCACCTCCTGCAAAGGAGACAGTTGTAAGTAGCTCTACAGATGTTCTTGTGCTTGGTAATACATACTTTGTTTTACCAGTAGTGTGTTGAATGTTCTCCTGCAGGTCCTTTACATTGTGGAACAAACCCAAAACGTAGCCATTTAAATTGATTGTAATGGTTAACAGACTAACACCTGAATTAACTGTTGAAAATTATTAATGGTCTTAAACTGAAACTCTTAGTACGATTTTAACTCAGTTTCTGAAAGAAGTTGTAAAAGTAGAACTTCCTGTGATTCTGAGCTTCTTAATCTGAATTTCTGTATTTTGTGTGTGTGTATATATGTGTATGTATTAAAAAAACTTGGACTGTTGAAACTTCCAAATATGCTTTGGGAGGAAAAGTTAGCTTTAACAGTTTGAAGAAAGAATGCCCAGACGTTAGTGATCGGTGACAAAATACTTTACAATTGAAACATCACTTAAAGCCCAGGAAATGGGTTTCAGTCTGTGTATTTATTAGGTACTTTAGCCAATCAGAATACCTCTGATAATTTTTGAATGCAGAGAACTTAAATCAGTAGCTGGGGGAGGGGATTGTCTCCTACAATGGCAAGGAAATTGCATGTTAAATTCAAGCCTAGATAAAGTTTCCATTTTATAGAAGCTTAGAGTTTTTATATATCCTAGCTCCAACGCAATCACAGGAAGATAAGGTTTAATTCTTCAGAAGTCACTGGGGTGTTTTTCTTCTGTTTTTGCATTTGATCTCCCACAGATACACGTGAAAGCGCATTTTGACTATGATCCATCTGATGACCCTTACGTCCCCTGCCGAGAGTTGGGCCTGTCTTTTCAAAAAGGAGACATACTCCATGTTATTAGTCAAGAGGATCCAAACTGGTGGCAGGCTTACAGAGATGGAGATGAAGATAATCAGCCACTGGCAGGCCTTATCCCTGGTAAATAAAGCTCTAGAAAAAGCTTGACAGTCAAGTTAGTTATCATAGCCACAGGAGCAATACTCACGTTTTCAAAGACTTGTGTGCCCTTAAATATCTGTTGCCTTAAATATGTCTGTGTCTTTGAACCGTTTGCAACAGAGCCTACTGTTGAGCATTGCAATGTGTGGAGTTAAATGCAAAGTAAAGCTACTGCTTTCACTGCACCTTTCAGGAGCTACTGTCATCTTCCTTTCTTCCTGCACCATGGGGACTCTGCAGATTCAGAGTTCCCTCTGCCGGCTGCAGCAGAGATGTGGGACTGCAGCCCAGTTGTTGTCTGGAGATGGACAGGGCTCTGAGGTTTCTTACCTTTTCCAGATAAACTACTTGATACAGTACCTTTTTTGTGGTCACTTTTCAGCATGTTTTCATTTAACAAAGGGCTTCAGTTACTTGTGACTGTTCTTGTCTCACTGTTGGGGGCCTTTGGGTAAAAGGTTTTCAGACACTGAGGTCTGTTCATAATTTTTGCATTGCAATATGTGTTGCAGCCTAGTTCATTAAAGATCTGCTGCTCTTTTAAACACAGTGAACAAAAGACTTCAAATTCCATAGAATATCACACTGGAACTTTATGATGCTTGAATAAGTTGAGAGAAACACTGATTTAAATATAGGCTAATCTATTTTAAACTGAAGTTAAAAATATTTTATGTAAATAGAACACATTTGACATACAAAAATAATTAGAAAACCACATCATCATAGTGGGGAAATGTAGTGTTTCCTGTAGTTTCACTTTTCCAGGCAAAATGGTCTAGTATAATACAAATGCTCTGAAAGTCTGTCTTGATGAATATATTTCTTGGAGTAAAAAACCAGTTTTGCAGCAGTTTTGGTTTCTCTTTTAAAATTTTAACTTCTCTTTTAACATTTCTTTTGTATGTTACGTTCTACTAGAACTTTCAGAGATGTAAAAGCTTAGGAAAAGGTCAAATGAGTAAGTCATTACAAAAAAGCATGGAAATGATTTCTGAATGTTAATGACTCTTGTTCTTTTTTTAATGCATCAAGGAAAAAGTTTTCAGCAGCAAAGAGAAGCAATGAAGCAAACCATAGAAGAAGACAAGGAGCCTGAAAAATCAGGTGGGATATATGCTTTCCAAGTAAAAAAAATCTCTTATGGCGGTGTTAATTAGTGTTATATGGAACCTTGTCATGATGGAGTTGTAGAAAATCTCGTGGTGTGGAGTTTTTTTTGGTAATACAAGTGGGATAATTCTTTTAAATTCTTCATGTAAATACAAGTCTGAATTTAACACTTTGTTGTATAAATCCACGTGGGTTTTTCACAACCATGTGTGATGTAATTAGAATGATGCAGAGAATTTGGAAAGCCCATTTTTTTGCAAAGCATTTTATCTGCCATGACTTGGTTGAAGTCCTTGACATTTGCTTCATACACCAAAGCATTGTAATCAACAAAATGATATTATGCCTTTTGAAAACTGCAGAATAAATTCTCTACTTTAAAGATTCAAAAAGTGGGTGGAACAGGATGATTTTTGTTGTATGGATGTTTGATTGTCATAATTTTTGTTTTGGTTAGGAAAACTCTGGTGCGCGAAGAAAAACAAAAAGAAACGGAAAAAGGTTTTATACAATGCAAATAAAAATGATGGTAAGGAACAACTTTTGCACAATGTGTATAATTTTAAACAACTATAAAAGATTCTGCAAATAGCCTTGTGAAAAGAATGCTGAAATTGAGGATACGATATTAGAAGTACTAGCAGTAAGTCGTGTGTGAGAGCAATACTATGTTGTGTTGTAGCATTTAATGAAAGATGTAAAAGAGGTGAAAGGATTTGTAGGGTCATTTAGTGTCTTTAATAAAGACCAGATAAGGGAAAAAACAGATAGCATTTTAGACCTAGAAGCACTCATAATTTTACAATGATGGACCAATTTATTATGGCTTTGTAATATCATCTCACTCTGCATAATTAAATTTCATAAATGGAAACTTTCTTCGCAGAGGTTTTATAAGCTATTTATACTATGTTCTTACAAAAGTACTTTGGGATTGGGATGATGGTTGCTGCCGTTTGGTATGAAGTGTTACTCTTGTACTAGAAACTTACTTTTTTTGGCAAAGAAGTTGTTTCTTGTGTTTATGCTACTAGTTATATGAGGAGTAGTAAGTGGAAATGTATTTTTTTCCCAAGAAAGGGGAAAAAATTCTCATCTTACTGGGCACGTGATGATCTTTGGGCTTCTATTGCTTTGGTGACTCAGATGCTGGGCAGAGAGTCAGGAACTGCCTGAAACCTGATACTGCATTGACAGGCAATACATGGAGCTGGCAGTAGAGTATGTTGTGACTGTTTTATTGTTCTCTCTGAAGATTATGACAATGAGGAAATTTTGACCTACGAGGAAATGTCACTGTACCATCAGCCAGCAAATAGGAAACGTCCCATAGTTCTGATTGGCCCCCAGAACTGCGGCCAGAATGAGCTGCGGCAGAGACTGATGAATAACGAGGTGGATCGCTTTGCCTCTGCAGTGCCCCGTAAGTGTGACACGCAGATAAGATTCCTCATTTGTCCTGCAGACAAATCCTATTGTGTTGGAAATAGTAATTAGGAGCTTGAGGTTTTGGGGCATGATACATTGAGCTCTTGAAAAAAGGACAAATAAAATGATCTCGTGTGTGGCAAAAAATAGTTTTGGGAAGTTAATGCAAATTCAGTGTTACAAACACAGTGTTCTAGAGGCACTGTAAGACATGCATTTATATCAGTTTGAATAAAATTGGAGTGAGTTACAGAAGTTCAAAAAAGAAAACGGTATATTGGGCCAAAAATTTTTAACCAAATGTCCTACGTAAATTTAAATTTAGGTGGCTTTAGTGCCCTCCCAAACCACTTATATGTCAGTGAATATTATATTTTTAATGTCTAATGTACCTTTGATTATGTTTACAAACAACTTAGCAATATATATTTGTTGAAAAACCTATAGCTGTTTTCACATTCAGAACACAACTGCACAGTTTAAAGTATTCCTTTCTTAATTTACTAATTTTTTCCTCTACATAATGTAAAAGAGACTTCTAAATTAAGTTTGACAACTTGATCTGACCAGGGACATTTCTTGTAGAAAATAAAATACACAGATTTCTTGGATATTTCCTATGTTGGGTTGGAGGGGGTGGATTTTACATGATTAGCAATATGCCTGCTAAGAGAAAAACTCTTTGTTTTCTTCATTCTACAGGTGTATCACTGTCTCGATTTCTTTTTTTGTCTTGTTTGTAGATACTACTCGGAGCAGGCGAGAGACTGAAACAGCTGGCAGGGATTACCATTTCATCTCCCGACAGGCGTTTGAGAGTGACATAGCTGCAGGGAAGTTCATTGAATACGGAGAGTTTGAGAAGAACCTCTATGGTACAAGCATAGACTCCGTGCGACAAGTCATCAACTCAGGCAAGATATGCCTTTTAAACCTCCATACCCAGGTATGGCAAAGCTCTTACCTGTCATGTTTTAATTGTAGAAACTACTGTGAATATCTGTAGAGCTCCATCTGGTTTATAAAATGAGTGTGTTTTCAAGATCCATATTCATGTTTATGCCAAGTTTTCTTTCAGTGATGCTCAGTTGATTCTATTCAGTTCTTTGTTTGCAAATATGCGCATCTTCATCTGTGCTGCAGGTGATGGGGCCTTAGTTTTCACCAGCTTTAGTATCTGGAAACCATCTAAATTTAAAAACGAATTAAAATAAGATTTGTGTCTCTCCATCTTCCAGTTACTCTGTGGTCTCTGGGGTTTTTGAAGATGTAGAGGAAATTGTTTGTGATTATACTTGGAAATTGCATTTCAGAAATGTTTGTGCAGTTTCCAAATACGATTCAGGTTTGAAGTACCTCACATCAACAGTACTGAAAATGTTGAGCTGTGAACTTTTGGTTATGAAGAGAGAAACTATGCTTGCATACCTCAATTTGGAAATTTAGTCAAACATGGTAAGAGGCAGAGTCCTGGAACGCAGCCTATTTTCTGTTACATGTATGTATGAGGTCTGCAGCCGTTGTAGATGCTGCAAAAGAAGCCCTGAAACTCAGCCACATCAGTAAAATATGGTAGTATTGAAGCTGTCATTAGTCATCAATTAGTCATCACCAGTAAGGGACCATGTGATACTTTACTAGCGTAGCTCATGGGTATTGCAGAGCATGTCATGAGATGAAAATTTGTAACTCTTTAAAAATTTATCTAATTCTGTGGCTATAAAAATTTATCTGAGACAAGTTGTTTGTCCCAAGACAGAGAGAGAGGGCCTTTTGGAAAAATCAAACAACAGTTTGATGCTCTTAATTTCCTGTCTCTCAACATAAATGTAACCTGACAAAACAAAATGCTACATGTACAGTAATAGTGCATCTGATATCTTGTCTTTATCTTCAAAACAGAAAAGGTTAAAGGTAGTTTTTCCAGTAAACTGTAATATTTAAAGACTCCTCTCTGTTCAAAGCTGATACCTTTCCTTAGCATTGTAAGACACTTCAGTGTAGCTGACCTTTTTATTGCTTTTGGATACCAAAAGATCTGTTTCTTCAGTTTAGTTACAAAGAATATTCTTGAACAAAAGTAAATATTTCAGTTTCATGAAGCTGAAAAGTGTTGGAATATAAATTTCATAGGAAATGATGTCCAAACACTGAATACTGTTACAGTTAATTATATTGTTGTTAATATATTGTACAGTTGTTGTGTTTAAAGAGTGTATTATCAGTTAAAGCATGCGAATAATGCATCACTAAATGTCCATTCCCTGGGTGGAACTGCTAAATATTTAATAAATCCTATTTTTGCAGTCACTGAAAACACTTCGTAACTCTGACTTGAAGCCATATATTATATTTGTTGCACCACCTTCACAAGAGAGACTACGTGCTTTATTGGCCAAAGAAGGGAAAAACCCAAAGGTAAGGTGTCTTACACTTCTTCTGAAGCCATGCTGGCTTTGGTGAACAGATGCACGTACTCTTTCTTTGGAATTGGGACACAGTACTGGCAATTACCATTGCAGTGAACCAGTGTAGCTGTGCTCCAGGTTGGTAGGCACACCATGCTAAGGGAAAGGTTCATTCAGGATGCTTTTGCCTAAAGGGATGTGAGAGGTATTAGACAAGGGAATGCATTGCTGATTCAGTAATCTTGGGGCACAGTGTCTCTGCATTGGGGTCTCTGCATTTAGGTACAAAAACATGACCTTTTATTTCAAAACTCTAGAAAACCAAATTTTGTCCTCAAATGAACCTGGGAGTAATTCTATGGAGCAAAGGATTACTGGTTTTCATTTTGAGAACTTACCTGCCCTTGAAAAAGCATTTACTTGAAAATCCAAAACCCTTCAGATAAAATTATTTTAATGCTTGATCCTGTGGGATCACTTTTTATTTTTAACCAGTCATGTCCAAGATCTGAGCTTATCCAGTTCAGATTTAGTTACCCAGAAGTTAGTTCTGCAGAATGGACTTGAAAGCCAAAGATTAAACAGGACATCTGAAAGCTCAGAAAAGTTCCTTATCAGGCTATGATATACCAAGTGCTTATTGCTCAGGCAGTGGAATAGGTTCATCATCAGGTTTTTAACTGAAATCTCCCCCTGATTGGTGGGAGCCCTTTGTCACCACAGTATCTTCAAAGTGCTAATTGAGCATAATGCAGTTCATACTGAGGAAAAACAATCTTCCCAGCATAACTCAAAGTTATTCCCGACACGGCTGTTGGTCAGGAAACATAACTCACTGTGTTCTATGGCTTTGTTGTTTTGCTCTCCTTGTTTGACGCAAGGGTGATTTGTTACTTATGTGCAAGATCTTAAAGTCCATTAAAGTCTAAGTGTTAAAACAGAGAAAATTTTCTTTTTTTCCTTTCCTCCCCCTGCCCCCAAGTCAAATATAATCATAGTCTTTAAATGGGTATGTTTCCTCCTTCATGTTTATGCAATGAAGGAAACTTTATTTTATATAAACACTGCATCTTACGTATGTTCTGGATTTTTATTGCAGTAGTCAAGGAATCCATTTGCAAAAAAAAAATTGAGTGCATTTCTTGGTGTTGCACTGTGCCTGTTTTCTTTCTGATTAATTGTATTGGAGCTGTATTTATTTCAGCTGGGTACATGCTATCGAGTTAAAACCCCTTCCCTGATGAAGAAAGGGATATTTCTTGCATGTATGCCCTAATGTTGTTCTGATTTTTATCAAGAGTGTATAATGACTAAGAAGAAAATCCTGAAGGCCTGAAGTCCCTTTTGAAATATGCTCCTTAGAAAATTAACTCAAAAATTTTACCTGAATATTTCTTTATACAATACAAAAATAAGTTGCAGAAGAGAAAAATAAGCACACTTTTAGAAGCTAAGTGTAAGAAAAACTCTGAAATCAAAACATTTCTACTTCTGCCTTTGTATCATTTATCTACACTGCAATATTCTTGCATTTGATGTATTCCTTTCCAGCTCCCAAATGGTGTTTTCCGTATTTCTGCGATGTTATTCACGTGAAGTTATGGTGGTTTGGTCAGCTTAAATGTGTAACTCTTGCTGTGGCTCTCACTGCTGTGTGTTGAATAATTGTCACCAGTGACAGCTGTCTCCTTTGGCTCTTTGGTGTTGGTAGTGCCAGCAGAATGCTCTCTTGTTCTGCACTATTCAGACTTCGTCTTACACCATCTCTGCCATCTCCAGTCTCCTTCAGTGAGATCAATGTTGTCCAATGAGCAGTGCTAGATCTCCCTCATTTTCTTCAGCCTGGGGCAGTTACTTACTCTTTGCCACTCAGAGCCAATCAGTCAGGATTGTCTTGAATGCCCTTAGCTTTCAAATATCGATCATGGTTGAGTGTTCCTGTAAACTTTTCAACAGCTGACAGCAACACCATGAGAGTTTGTGTAAAAAAAAGAGTCGTTCCCTTTCCCTGCTGTTACTCGGGGGGAGAGACTTACACACCTACACTAATTCTGTGTTTCTGATTGCAGCCAGAAGAGCTGAGAGAAATCATAGAGAAGACAAGGGAGATGGAACAGAACAATGGCCACTACTTTGATACAGCCATTGTGAATTCTGATCTTGATAAGGCATATCAAGAGTTACTTCGGTTAATAAATAAGCTCGACACAGAACCCCAGTGGGTGCCCTCCACCTGGCTACGATGAGAGCAGTTCCAAGGGACAAACAGACTTCAATCTAGTTACCTTTCCAAGCAGATCATGTGTAGGTCTGCCCAATTCTAGCATAAATGCATGTGAGCTCTAGACCTCCGTGGCTGCATCCTTTGCCAGCGAAATTGCGTATTACTGAAAAATACGCTGATCAGCTTGTGAGCCAATTTAACTGATCTAAAGATTGTCCAGGTTTTCTTTCTCAGTGGTCTAGAGATGGAGACCATGTCAGTACTGAATTCTAAAGCTTTAGATAGATTTTTTTTTTTCCCCTAGCAACTACTTTAATACATAAATCCACCTTTTTTAACTTAGAATCACCCTTATGACAAAGATTTAAAGTGTGTTTGTGTGTGTATATATATAGTCCATGCTGTCACATAGTTATAAATATGAATGTTATTTAACACTTAACTTAATGACTTTGTGGGACATGATGCTAGTTCAGGAGAATAATTCTGCAGATCATTGGTCAGAGAAATAATCTACACGTGAAAATGTCAATGAGAAACCTATCCTGTTCAAAAAATACATACAATGAAGACGCTGCTCTGGTTTGGAGCTGCCCTGTGAGGCTTGAGTTAACATTTTAATTCTCAAACATTCCACTTTCTAATAGCACTGTAATTGAAAAATGTGTATAATGTAAATATTTCGATCCTTGTGTCTTTTTAGTCAGACTTTTAAAATCAAATTTGACTGCACAGTAATTTTAGGTCCAATCAAAGATGACTATTATATTGAACTTTTAGATGTGATATTTTTATGGTATTTTCTTTAAAACATACTGACTGATTGGAGCCGCTGTTTTTCACAGATCTGTAGAGGTAGAAAGGCAGAGGTTATATTTTTGTGAAAATATATAGTTATAAGACATGCTGCTTGAAAGTCAGCTAAAATTCTCATGTTTTATAACAGAATACTGACTAATATAGACTGATGTGCTGAACATTGGAAGACAGTGGGGTTTTTTAATCTCTGCAAGTGGTTCATGTTGTGGCTGTTGGACTAATAGACAACTAACTGGAATTAAAATAGCTGAATGTAGCTACTGTGTTATGAGTATTGTAATTCACTAGCCAACCTATTGTCCTGCATTTGCTCAGTACTGCAGTGAGAATATGTGTAAAACACTGGTAACTGACTGAAAGGTCACAAGAACAGGGAATATTTTTAATGGTTAAAACAAAAAACTTGAAACAAGGGAACAAAAGGCAAGGTCTGTATCCTAATGCATTCTGCAAAGCAGATGGGAACATCTCTGCGTCCTCAAATGATTCTGGCTGTGAAGGTTTGACTACTGTGGCTGTGCATCTGCAGTAGGGCTGTTGTTGCTGACACTAAATGAATAGTAGTATCTTGGCTGGTTTGGGTTTGGGTAGCACAAAGAACCTTAACTGTGAATATCTCTTTTAGCCACAGTGTTTCTTTGTTCCTACATATAAAACACTGGAGTTATGTCAATGTGTAGTTCACTCCTGTCTGATGTTGAAGAATGAAAAAGTAGTTACTGTTTTCCATTCTGTCTTGCATATATTCTTTCTTAAAATATTAATGGAACAAATTCACACCCATAGTTAGAGAGCTCAAAGTATAGAGCAGATATAAAGAAACTGTCAAATAACTGTCCTAGGTACTGAACTAATAATCAGTACATTTTTGTATTGAAAAACGGAAGGATAGAGTGCATTCCTGTCTTGCTAGAAAGCAAAATTATTTGCTGGTTTAATTAATATTTAGGGTTGAAAAGTAATTAAGCAATTAGTGGGGATCAGTAATGACTCTTCAGAAAGAAAATGGGTTGGAAACTTGAGTATCTTAGTTCAAGTCAGTGTTAGAAATAATACTGTGCTACTGTTGGCCTAAGGGCTGGATATTCAAAATTACGGCTTTTTGCCTCACATTGCAGGCATGTTCTCAGTTTCATCCACAGTTTATGACAACAAGTGTTCAGGTATATTGGAAAAACTGTATTGATTCTATGCTTTTTAAAGATGATTGTAGATAAATTACGCTTTGGAGTATTGAATGTTTCTGGACAAGAAGGTGGAAAGCAGTAAAACAGGTTGAGTAAGGTTAACCTAGCTCAGCTATGTAGGTTCAAATTCTGCCAGTCACAATCACCTCAAGGTGGTTGCTGAACCCCCTTAGGTATTCAGTGTTCATAGGCAACATCAGTCTCAGTAAATCATGCCATTAATGTTATTTCACTCATGTTTGTCTCCCCAGTTTTTCTGAAATGATGTACAGAATCTGTTTTTATACAAATGAGCTTTTGAATGTAGTCTTAAAGCATATTGCTTGAAGTTCAGCTCTACTCTCTTAATTTCCCAAGGCACAAAGAACTCCCTGACATCCATAGAGAGGTGCTATGATAGCTTTTAACCAGTGTTAGCTTTGTCTCCTGATGAAAGGAAAGGCTTGAGCAGCACTGAAATATGTACCTGGCTGTCCCATCTGCTGCCAGCTTGGACCTGAACTACCTTGTGTAAGAAATTATTGTGTCTTGTTTAATGAAGAATGTGTGCTCGTTCCCTCAAGAATAAGAAAATACATAGACTTCACTGGTGAAACTCTTCAACCTTATCACAGGCTTTGTAGTGAGCTGTATCAGACTGAAATGAGGGTATCTGCATTTTTACCAGTCCAGATTTAATTAAAAATAAATGTTAGCTGAATTGCGTAAAAGAATTTTTGAATGTAATTAATGTGACTTTTTAAAATACTAGATGGGGGTTCCATGCCTTAAATAATTAAGGTAACTTTACTGAGACCTGTGGCTAGCCCCACATTGTACTTTTATACATGTATCTGCACTCTGTATTTTGAGACATCATGAACTGCACACTAATGTAAAAATGTAAAATATTTCTAGGTTTAAAATAAATCACTGTACAATTTTACTTCTTGTAGTGGATCTTGAGAGTCTTCTTTCTGCCACTTTGCTGAATGTGTGAAGTGTGCTGTGACCCATCAGTGCCCTACATCTGTGCACCTTCTGACACCATCCATCCTGTGGGAGAGGAAACAACAGGTCTGCAGAGCTACAGTGTCTCTCTTTCAAGCTAGATCTGTACCTAACAACAGACCCTGGACTTACTATTCAGCTGTGCTGTCTGCATCTTCACAAGAGAAAAGATACAGCCTTATTATTCATACAATTCTAAAATGATTTTTTAAAGATGTTAATAGAAATTTATTTCCTTGTACTCACCCTGCATCTGCAGTTAAGTGCTGGATCATGTTTAAAACAAGATGCTTACCTTGAACAGACTAGACTTCTAGTACCAGAAACCATAAGTGGGCATTAGTTCTGGGGCACGTGTTCAGTTTGCTGATTGCAAACCAATGTCTTCAAGAAAAAGAACACAACCAATGTGTTCAAGAAATGACTGGACATGGCACTTAGTGCTGTGGACTGACAAGGTGGTGGTTGGTCAAAGGTTGGACTCTCAGAGGTCTTTTACAACCTAAATGATTCTGTGCTTCTGTCTTTAGGAAAACAGCTCTTCAAACTGAGCAAGGTTTAGTGATAGCCTGCTGATCAGCCACTCTCCTGGACTCATTAGCCTTGGACATGAGAATCACAGGAACAATGGACTGCTGTACACACATTCAACCCTCCTTTGCTTGCCAGCCTACCGAAGCAATGAAGATTTGCAGCAGCTTGTAGTTGGATAGCTGTTTCTGTATGCTTTTGACAGGAGGGAGCTACTTCTCCATGGTTACTTACTTAAAGCAGTAAAGATTAAGTAAATGTGGGCACAGGCTGTAAGAGATGTGCTCAGTGTGGTTTCCAAGTCAGGGGCAGGGGGTGAAGCAGAGGTTTTATTTTGAAATCAACACAAGCTTTTAAGACTGCCATATTCTAGCAACTTGAGCCAGACACCAGGTATTTTAACAGGTAAAATTTACACTTGTTTCTAGCACAGACAGTACACAAGTTGGCAGAACCTCTAATTAAAACCGTAGATGTTTTAGGCCTATACTAACAATCGTGCAACAAAATTATGTCACAGAAGACTGTGGATTTCATGAGCAGGTTAGAAAACTAGAGTTTCCTTTACAGGCATTTGACTTCAGCTGTGCCAATACTGCCTTTAAGCAACTTGAACATTAATAATTCAGCAGTAAAGAACATCCTATGCATCTTCCTCCCTAAGTAACATTTTTCTCTGCTTGTACTAGGAAGGGTAGCAATTAGACTAATCTGATTAGGCAAATCCAGAGCCATCCTTAAAAAAAAATATAGCTGTCAATAGTCATTCCTACTAAGTGAAGAAATAGGCTGAACATGGAGTAGAAGGCTTTCCTGATAGTAAAGCATCTGACCCATTTCTGCCTTTCCTCCTATGCTGTAGTCAAGTTCCCAGATTTCTAATCTCCCAGGAGAAATCCACAATCCATTCAACTCAAGATTTGGACACCAAATGAGAAGCCACATAAGTATCCTGGAGGCAACATGTCTTGAATTATATTGCAACTGGACATTCTGTACTTTGGGTCCCCTGCTCCATATACAACAGCTGTGCAGGGTTACTCGAAGAGAAGGTCTTCATCCTTCTCTTCTGCTAAGAGATTGGCTGGCTCACTTTCCCCACCAGCAGCCCTCCGCAGCTCTCGTTCTTGATCAGATTTTTCTTTCAAGACTTTTTTCTTTTCCTGGATCTTTTTTAGCCTGTGAAGAGAAATACAGCTTTATCTGTGAAGCAAATATGTTTTCATACAACAGGTTAGCAGCTAAGATGCCATACAACTTGGATTTGATAAAGCTGCCTGGAAAAAATTCTGTAACAAATACCAAATTTGGCAAAATTGCTAAAATAAAAGGCTTTTATTGCTAGCTGCTGCAATTGAAAAACTTAACCAAACTATAAATTATATTCTTAACCCTAACCACTGCATTATACTACTCTGCTTGTCTTTAATCAAGTTCATTCCTCTTTCATTCATTTCAGGTTTGACATTTTTGTTTCAGGTAGCCCAGAACAGAACATTTACTTTATTGGCAAAGGTCTCCTTAGAGCAGAACACCTCAGTGTACTGTATGACATCATTCCCTCTGGAAGAACAATGACAGCTATATACAACTTAATGGAAGGGATTCATTTATAACTTCCAGACAATCGGTGAGCTCTGAAAACTCAACATGCAGTAAGCATGAAGTCATGTTTAACAGTGTTTGCTGCCAGATTTGGTGAACAGTTCTTCTAATTCCCTTCTGAGGAATGGTCTGTTTTAGGAAGAGACCAGTCTAGTCTTTTGATATTTACCTGTAGAATTCCTCTCGTTCTCGTTCATCCAGTTCTGTGATGATGTAAGAAAGGGTACGCTCGATTCTGGGAATAATTACTAAAAAAAATATAAGTAAGGAAATTGTTGGGACTGCTGTTATATTAGTCAAGAAGTTATCTAATGTAGTGCACAGATGTTGTTTGAAGTCAATCTAGTAGTTCTTTTGGCTAGGGGAAATTTATGTCTTTCATGGAAGATCATACTATTTCCTGATGGACAAGTACACAAAATATAAAACAGTCCTGAGAAGTGGGCAAAATTTGCATTAAAACTATGTTCTTCCATCACATTGTTTCAGAAACTTCTGTTCAGTATAGCACCTTTATCTCAGTTTAAAAAGGCCATCATGAAAACAAATATTTAAATACAACACAATCACAAGAGAAACGACACTAAAAACAGCTTTAACACCAAACTGGGCAAGCTCTGTGTCAGAATCATTTGTTGAAAGACGAAACCTGTTATCAGCACTACTAATATTTTTTGGAAGGCTGCAGAGGAAACTTTTTCTAAGTCAAATTCTCAGTGATAAGCTGCATTTAAGGCCTGCATGTTCAAAGAAACCAGTCTATGAAAAACTGCTGGAAATGATGATTTGGAAACATGGACTGAAATACGTTATTGTGTACAGGCAAAAATGATTAAATCCAGGACATCAAAACTCAAAAAGCAACTTGAAACAATCAAAGCACTCTGGACACTGTAGCAAAAGGAATCACAGCCAATATTGGGATTGTAGTAGTACTTAAGAAATGGCAAGAAACAAATTTACAAACAAGATCATGAAGGATAAAGAATTCAGATCAAAGGAAAATACCAGGGTGTTGACATAAGGACTGTTCCATCCAAAACCAAGAAGTCACCAGCCTCTCCACAGGGCACTGCTATTACAGTTTTAAAGTTTATCAGAGTGATTTAAAGGTAAATATATTTTAGTTATTTGAAGCTTATTATGCTAGCTATTGGAACATCTTAACACACAGAAACATCGTATCTTTTGCTTCCAGTCAACAGGCTGGACCAGTTAAGTCAAAGTCACTAGCAGGGACTGCAGAATGTTTGTGAAACTTCTGTCCTGTAGGTTATCAATACAATTTCCTGATTTCTTTCTCATGCTTGCCTATTCATTTATCTCTCTGTCCTCCAGTCCATTCCACTGGGCTTTTAATTTTTTTCTTTCTCGCAATATGCTTACTTGTAATGCTTCCTAGAAAGCATTCTTGAACTGGTGAGAAATTCTACTAACAAGAAAGGGAAGAGTGGCTTCCTTGACCCTGCGCCTCATCTTGCATGGAGGCAGAAAAATGATATGCATCCCAAATGGAAAAATACTCACCATGTTCAATTGCATTCACACGTCTGTTTGTTATTTTAATGGCTTCATCCAAAGTAATAAAGGATGTCTGATAGAATGGGATTAAATAATTAATATATAACAAGACAAATGCAACATTTCCATCAATTCTGTACAAAAAACCAAATAGCACTTGAAGGTCATGTCTATAATGTAGCTTTACACACTGTCCTTGATAGAAGCAGAGTGTTTACTGTCACTAGGCATGCTGAATACTGAACATTAGCAGTTACAAATACCAACTCTCCCAAAAAGTGTTTTCTTAGCATTAAGGAATAAGGATATCTCCGAAGCAGTAATAGAGCTAAAAAAGGTTTGCAACTTTGTACAGCACTAGGACTAGGTTATTCTACAAGTACTGAGAGATGGTACTTTCATTTCAGAAAAGTGAGAAAGCAACGATCCCGTTCTTTTTTAACTCCCACCAACCTGTAATGAGGCCAGTTCCACAAGCAGCTCCACAGCTTTGGCATAGTTCCTCTTCAGCTTAGCCAGCTGTTCTCCACCTCTGGCCAAGCCAGTCAGCTCATAGCCTGAAAAAAACCATTGTTACTATTGCTACTTTAGCATTTCCCTACTAGATAAAAATTAATACTTTACACATTACAGAGATATAAAGAGCTCATCAAGTGAGACACTAAAGCCTTTGCCCATTAATAAATTGTCTTTATAGTGGTTTATGTTGTGCATGTCCCTAGTAAGACTTAGCAGTCCCAAAATCTGGAAATACAAGACAAGTCTTCTCCTCACCTGAAAACCTCACTGATTTAGGAAAGTAGAATCTATTATAGTCCCTAATAATCCTTCCACGTCACAGGACCAGGGCAAAGCATCAAAGGAAGTAAGTACTCCTATGCCTATGATGTAAACTGACTTACCATCAAGACATGACAAGTATTTCTGTATGAGCATGGAATAGCCATAAGAACATAAAGACAGAAAACATTTGGACTGTACTTACTGTCCCCTCCTTCCTGGTAATGCTCAAAAACTGGCAAGGTTACACCTGACAAGAGTGAACAAAAATGCATATAAGAGACATAAAGGGTTATAAATTTATTAAGTACAGCTCACTTTTACCCCATTTGCTTTTAATTATGTAATGTCAGAAGCTTTGTTTACAAAATATTCCTATATAGCTTCAAATGATTAAGTCATGCTGGTTCTGACAGATAATATGGAACTTCAGAATTGTGTTGAGCTCATGGAGATTAAGACCCATGGAAAATTCAGGGAAGTGTTCTGGTTTATATTACATTTCTGGTTAGTCATATGTTTCCTTTGCTTAAAGAATATTTTAATCATTCAGTCCTGGTTTACCTGTCTTGTTTTCTTCATAGACAATTGTGGATAGACAATTGCATGAATTTTTTTTAACTTTGGGTCTTAATTTCCTGATCTGTTTTCCAGTACAGCTCTACCGAAGTTATGCTTTGTCCAAAGATACAGAAATTGGACTGCAGTTTGCACACATTCATTTTATTTTATGAGAGGTAAATAACCAAATGCAAAACTCATAAGCTGTATGTGAAAAAACCAACAAATGACAAGTGTTCCTAGTGTTAGATACGTAAGAAAAAAAGGAGACAGTCTTTGGATACATTCCTGCCTATTTCCGAGTCTCCTCCCACAATTCCCTTATGAGTTGAAATTCTCATGGCCTGGAAAAGAGTCACCTGCTACATTGTCTTTTTTAGCTCTGATCTTGACTTGTGCTTTGTTCACGTTTTGGATCACAGTGGTACTGTAAGGAAGAAAACATACATCTTAATCAGGAAAGCTGAAGTGGTTCATTAACTCATCATTATATACAAGATGAATCAGTTATCAAATAGCTGCAAGGACCTGGAAAGTGTTGTCAGCTCAGTTCTCTATGCAATTCTTTGCACAGTCTTCAAAGCTAACACAGAAGCTTTGAAAGAAATAGGTTTCCAGCAAAGTTTGGAAAAGACGTAGTCTGTGAAATGTAACTTTAAAAATGTCTTAGAGCAAGTTTACAAAGCATAGCTAAAAAACTAGCCAGTTATCTGGCAAACTATTTTAATAACACTGAGTCTAATCAACCTGTGAGATTTCTTTCATAATGAATGTGAAGGAATTTCAAGGCTTTAAATGCAAACTAAGGCCACAACATTTTGTTCATTTTAGTGTCTAAGTATTTGTTCTTACAGACCATTAATGAGTTTGTTTACCCACTAACTACCATAATTAACAAACTTGAACTTGTACAACAATTCATCTTGAAGCATTCTAAAGTAACTGAAGGTCTTCCAAGAGCAGGTGACTACAGCTAACTCCTCTGCTGAAGTCCAGTTTACTTACAGGGTGGAACCTGGCTTGTTTATAGCTAAACACTGTGACTAGTTAGGACAGGACACAGCACTATATCCAAATGAAAGGGCAAAAAGACTTTTCTTCAGCACCACACAGATTACTACTGTGTCTGATCACTTGGCTCTTCCCCATTAGTTGGCAGTACCATCAGATGAATCTTTAACGCTTCCCCAACTTTATTCCACAAGGTCTATGCACACTTGAATGAATTACACAAACACCCTAGACAGAACTGTAATTTATTAAAATACAATTAAAGTATCCTTCTGGAGGAAAAGGATTTGTTTCCCCTCTTGCATACAGCCCTCACTAGCCCTAGTGAGTCATAGGTCAGTGAAGTAGGAGATTAGAACAACTGGTAAAATCACTGTGTGACTTACCGGCAGAAAAGAGCACACATTACATCTGTCCCTCAAATTCACATGAAAGACCAAAGGAACAAATTGTCCAATGCTGTGATATAAATTCTCGCCTCCCTACATTTTTTTATTCCAAGCTGCAAAAAGCAAGTTTCCTTCTGAAATCAAGGACTGTGACAAAAAGAAAATTCTGGTAGTCTTTCTGCTTTGTTTAGCTTCCAATGGAGTATATGTTTTCATCATGCAAGTTTTCTCTCTCTGCTGCAGTGATGTCTCCCACCTTTACGGAATAGAATTCAGTTCATTCTGTCCACTAGCATCTTTTTTAAGTGCATCTAAGAATGTTACTAGTTTTTTTTTCCAAAAGAGAAAATAATTTGTTGATAGCTCTTTTCCATGGGTATGACATCTTCATGCAAGCCCAGCAATCCTCACCTGAAATCTCCTGCTGTGAACTTCGCCTCAGCAAGTGAAAAGGCAGCTTCTCTCATCACCTCACCCATCAGCATCTTAGTCTGTTTAAAGAACATAAAAAGGCAGCAAATACAAGGCACACTGTTACTCATTTTCCAGGATAAATAATGAGCAGCATAAAGAGAAGAATGAGAAATTGAAGAGAGTGATAAAGTCCTATATGCATAGCTTACTCTTAACTGCAAATTGAAATTCCCAGGTGACTGGCAAAAAAATAAATATTTCAGCTGTTTCACAGTGTAGAACTCATAGAAACAGCAAAAGACTTGTTTTTCTTAATAATCATAAAATTCTATTACATGGGGATGAAATCACAACAATAAAGTGGCTCACTAGGAAAATACTCTTCTTTCACATTGTATGGAATACTATGAGACAGCTGGAGTTGTTTTTCAACATACAAATGTATGCAGCTTTGTGAAGCTGCACTCTCCTCCCACTCTGTTTTTTCCCAGTTTTTACAGATTTGTAGCCCTTGTAGCTAAAAACCATGCTATTGAGAAACCCCAGCCTTTGTATGTTAGACAATCTATAAGAAACAATGACACAGAATGATGAGAGCTTGCCTACAGTGTGGCAACAAAGGACCACTGCTAACCATGGACACAGCAGCAGTTGCAGCTAAAACAGTACAGCTAAACCCATCTGGTATGGCAGAACAGAACAACACACATTGGGCTCTACTGACTGTCCCAGATTTGTCATCCATGTTGCAAAGGAAGAAGCAGGACTCTATTTCCTCATAAAGGAACAAGTTCCATCTGCACAAAACTGCTTGCTAGTGTACCTAGTCATGCAGGAAACATTATAGATCTGCAGTACCCCCTCAAGACAAGTAAAGCAACAAAAATGGGGCTACGGAACATGTTAATACCATTCCTAAACTACTTGGCAGCATCAAAGCAAATGCCCTGTAATATAGGGAACTTGGGACACAAAAGAGAGCAGAGGCTAAGACTGTCTGGAAAAGAGGTGGAGAATATTCACTCTTCCAAGTTTCTGTATCATGGCAGCCAAAAAACCGTAATTCTGTTCAGGTGTCTCAGCAGTCTCACTTACAAAAACCAGGTTATCTAGACAGTTGTCCTATATTCCAGCCTATCCAATGAAGTTAGCAGAACAGGAATGCACAATAGACAGAACAGACAGATTTCAAATAAAGTGAGCCAAACAAAGGAAAATTCTAATTTACCTACCTCAATAATTTTCTTAAGGATTTGCCTGAATCGAAGTGTCAAAGCATCAGATTTTTTTTTCAAGAGGTTACGACCTGTTTGGGCTCCTTTCAAACGAGCCTTCATGATGGTCTGAGCCCTGGTAAGCAGAGGAATAAAGACAAAATATCCTGCATCATCTGAAGGGATTAGGAAAAAAACTTATGCTAAGTTTTCTGACATGCATCTGACTGAAATTATGAAGCAACAGAGAAACACCACTGCAGGAAAACAAGATGGCCACTTCAGGAGAGAATTTTAAAATCCCATTTAAAATCAGAGAATTTATATTTATCTCCATCATCAGTGAGAACTACAAGTGAACTACAAGTCAACTAACTGTAAAGTCAAAGCTCATGAAAAAATTGACAAGACATCTCTCTACTCCATAACAGGAAATAAGAGTTTTCATTTTTCTTCATGACTTACAAGTACCAGAAATGAAACTATTCCAAATACCCACTGTCATTGCGACACTGGTATTGCTTTTAAGTTCTTTTACTGCTATGTCATCTTCTCAAAATCAGACAACACAAATTTTTCATGTGATCATAACTGTTGATGCCATGTTCTGATTTTACAGAGCAAGAAGATACAGCAGTTGTACATTCTGGTTTTCCTTACCTTCGTATGCTGCATAGGAGATTTACAAGCTATTAAAGACAACCAAAAGCAGCAGCAATTTAAAAGGCATATTAGTGAGTTAGCTGTAGCTTTGTATACCCTTTACTTCCAGCAGCACACTTATATGTTTCTTGTATGAAATTAGGAACTGTGCACAAAGGACAGCACTCGAGTCAAGTCCTTAAACACTTCCTCTCTGACCTTGGAAAAAGTAAGTATAATTAAGATTCTATCTACACAGTGGAATCCATTACTGGCCACATCTACTGGCATGTGATGAGAATAGCTCCATTAAAATCTACCAAATACATATAACTGAAAACCATGAATACTTTATGAATGTTTATGATTTAAAAAAAAAAAAAACAAACCAGAGAGTAAAAGGGCAACTTTACTTTCCCAACAAGCAGGTGTCTGTCATCACCTTGAACTAACTTGTTTGCTCTGTTCACCTCCTGCCAGAGACTGGCTGGCCTTCTAGTTCAAGCAAGATCTCTCTCGCTCTGAGAGTGCAATAAACAAAGTCTTGTTTACTCTCAAGGAAACTGAGCAGCTTCTGGAATTGAAGATATCCAGCTCAGAAGAGGGTGATACTAGCAAGCCACTTTGTAACAATAAAACTCCCCCCAAACCAACAAAAAAAGTAAGCCTTGTGAAATCCTCTTCTGTCAGTTAACAAAATTAATTGTTGCAGACACAGGTCGTCTTTATTTTGCCATTCTAACTTATATTCCTTTGGGAACACCACCCACATTATTGTCTATCACCTTATTTGAAACCAGGCTTTTAAATATTAGGCCTTTGTACATGACCACTCTCATACCAGAGTAACACATCACCCCACAAAACCAGATACCTGTCGAAAGTGATTGAAGTGCCCCCTCCTAGGACACTTTAACTGAATGAAAAGAGCACTACCAAAGAGAAGGAGTGACACCAGATGACTTAGTATATGAAATAATTCATTTCTAAGCTATTTCATGCAATAGTTTATTTCTAAACTAAATTTCAAAACAGAACCTTTACCATGTAATGTATTAATCTTTCCATATAAACTGTTACTTTATATGTCCTGAGCTCATACAGAGTGAGTAATTATTATTTTATGTTTGAGGTTTTCTGTCCTGCAAGGCATCCTTTTTATTATAAAGATTATGTGCAGGTGTCAACCCACTTTTATGCAAGATTTGAAACAGCCTTTCACTTTAAAGCAAAGTCAGTCTGTCCTGGAGGGTTCCAAAGAGAAACTGAACAACATTATTAAACCAGTAATTTTATTCAATTGTTTTTGTTCCAATGTTGGCAGCTTTCTAAGCCTTCTCAGGAGACATGTGATTTCGTGACAAATAGTTTGCTAATAGTCTGGATCTGGAAAATTACCTGACTGTCCACTACAGTGGGAGCACTTTACTTCCTTCTTCTTTTTTAACACTTTATGGACAACCTCTCGTACAGCAGTATCGTCTGTCGCAAAGTTAAGGGAAGCTGTGGTTCTATTTGTCCATTTTTCCTACACATACATTCTGCAAATTGTTCTTTAAGTAAGGTTTGCGTAATCCCATGATTTTAAATACCACACCCGGCATCTCGGTGCCGGGCCCTGCCGTGGCCCTCTGGGGACTGACAGAGCTGATGTGGAGCCTGGAAGCAGAAACCGAAGTTTAGGACTAGCGGCCCTCAGCTGCTCAATCACAGAACCGGAGGAGCCTCACTCGGCGGCGCAGAGCTCACACAACCGGAGGAACGACTCCCAGCGCCGAGCCCCGATGAGGAGCCCTAAGCGCCCCGGAGCCGCCGCTCCCGCCGTCCCGGGCACGGCACGGAACCCCCGCGCTCCCCCCTCGGCGCTATCCCGACCCGTCCCGGCGGACACTCACATCCGCGAGGGGAAGATCTCGATGCGGTCCTTGGCCGACATGGCTGCGGCGGGGCCGGCTCGGGCTGTCACCGCTGTCACCGGCGGGGCCCGGCCTGGCTGCCGCCGCTGTCGCCACCGTCACGTGGCTCGGCCCCGCCCCCGCGCGGGGCGGTGCCCGCGCGCCGGGGACGAAACCCGGATGCCCGCGCGGCCCCGGGCGCGCCGCTTGCCCTCACGTGTCCCTCGGGGCCTGCAGGAGGAGACGCGATTGGCTGAGCCCGCGGCTGTGACCGCCCGCCGCCAGGGGGCGCTGGAGCAGAGCGAGACCTCTCTCTCCTCACCGTCGCGGCGCCTGCGCATTAGGGCGGCAGCGGCCGGGTGCACGCGGCGGCAGGAGCGGGGCCAGCGCGGGTGCCAGTGGCTCCAA